>OZ007570.1:9836989-9854489 GCA_963931925.1 Onchidella celtica
ACGCTGTGAGACAAGGCCTCTCTGACAAAACACATTAGACGCTACGAAATAATCGCTACCTGAGATCAGTGGCGTAGCGTGGGTTGCCAGCTCAGGGGCAAGGCAAGTGTTGGGCCCCCCTGAGCAGTGGACTGTAAAGAGTCCCTGAATCCATTCCACGCGTCCAGTCTTGAACGCTTTATCCCCCCCACCCCCCACCCCCTCCACACATACACAAACACCCCAAGCACGCGTATTGCGTTTTAAGAAAATACTTTCATAAGTGCATTTAATGCTAATACACTCAAATTTATTTCAAATCCCCGAGTGTTAATTTGGGCGAATTTTTCAATAACAGCATTGAAATAAATCTATACAGAAATTTCAATTGACAGTATTGCTAGATTCGTCTTTCTTGGCTCATTGTAGATTTCTGAGCTGTTGAGTAACTTCTTTCACTACTGACAGTTGAAACAGTGATGGTTTTGAAATTTTGCACCTGGGGCAACCGTCCACAGTGGTCTAGAGGCAGAAAGCTCGCCTCTCATGCCGAAGGCATCGGCTTCGATCCCTGGTGGGTGCAGGAATGTTGGAATTTTGGGGGAAAATTCTTATCCCTGATCCTATCGAGCATCTAGTCTTCTCGGATAGGGACGAAAAACTAAGAGGGGCGGCCCGTGTGCACGTTGCGCAGATACAAGATACCTTGGCAGTTGGAAATCGAGAAGAGCAAACCGAACGTGTCCGCCGCCCAGGCAAAATTAAGAAAAAATGAAAGTAATTTCTACCACAGAAACACACACAAAACATTAACAAAGATAAAAAAAAAATTTAATAAGAAAAGTGAGTCGTACATGCACATCCCAGAGCAGGGAACCTCCTGAAATAAAGGCCTTAAACACACATTGCAAGTTTTCGAGCTTACGTTTATCAACACTGGATCAGCAGAGCCAACCTGTTTACAGAGATGTTCGAATGTTTACCGAAGGAATGCAGGCAACATTAAAATACAGGTGTAAAGGCTTTTTAAAATGCTCCCGATTAGCACAGTCTATTGCATAATATCAGGGAGTATACAGAGAGCTTTCACTATTGGTCGATTTGCACTGCGAGACACGGGAGGCTCCGGGAAGCCACTGTTAGCATGGAGCGGAAAGTAGGTCACTGCGGTAAACAATGCCCGTTTTGCTCATTTCCGCGTGGAGTAAAAGCTTGCAAACGGCTCTAAGCAGGGTTTTTTAAATTTCAGTTCTTGTTACCGCCGGGGCGCGCTAGTTTCGCAATTTGGCAGAAGCGATTTCTCTCTATACATACTCTCTGGTAATAATTTTGTCTGCTTTTGCTGGGTTTTGTCGGAGGACCTTTCAGGTGCATGAACAAGATAGTCCTGTTATCCGTGTATGACAAAACGTTCCTTAATCATGCAAGACTAGATGAAACTTAATGATCGCCTCAGCGCCTTCGAGAGGAGGCAGAACGTTCTGGAAGATGAGCCAGACCGTAAGGCGGGGTCATAGAAAGGCGCCAAAGTCGAGCTAGCCATATCCAATGGACGACGAAGGTTAGAAACTAATTCCTTTCAAGAGATATTCATTCTAACTGGTCTCAATAAATACAGAAATGAGGAGCTGTCTCATATATCTGTGGCTTTATTTTGACATCAGAAAGCACCTTTGATCTACGACAGGTGCATTATCCACTGAGACATGAGTTGTGTGGGTGTGAATGAATGAGACAATGGTAGTTTATGACACTGACAAAATGTGGCTTGATCAGGGAAACACTAGAATGCCGAATGTGAGTCGCACTGTGATATAGAACTGGGTGTTGTCAGCAGTGAGGGTAAGGTTTCATTATCTAATTCTGCCCTGCGCCCGGCAAAATAAAACTGCTCAGACTAACCAGCGTTTCCGTATTTAAAACAGTCGGAACTTGATAGGGAGGCAATCATTGAAAAGCCCTGGCCTGTGTATTGCATTATATTATATTGTCAGTGGTTTTTGACCTGGAGGATGGCCAGTGTCTCTCTGTCTGTCTGGCTGTCTTTCTCCCACTTTCTATTTATGTCCATGTCTATTTTTCTCTCGGGATTTTGCCTGCATGTGTATGTATGTGTGAATGTATGTATGTGAGACAGAGAGAGAGAGAGAGAGAGAGAGAGAGAGAGAGAGAGAGAGAGAGAAAGAGAGACAGAGAAAGAGTGGGAGAGAGAAAGAGAGAGAGGGAGAGAGAGAAAGAGAGAGAGAGAGGGAGAGAGAGAGAGAGAGAGAGAGAGAGAGAGAGAGAGAGAGAGAGAGAGAGCAAATTTGAATGAGCAAGGAAGAGTTTACGTATGCTTATTTATTTGTTTGTGTGATTGTTTGTTGTTTTCATACGGGGGTGGGGTTGGGGGTATCTCCTATGGCGATCTGGATTTAGAGATCAGTAGGGAAACAAAATGTTGAACGTCCCTGCCAAGTAATGAGACCTATTTGGTAATGACACGAGGAAACAATCTGTGTGATAATAGAATAGTACAGCACACACTACCCATGACATCATGAATATTTAAGGATATGGTCGTCGCAAAACGAGGTCAATCGATGTTTGCCAAAGATTAGAATCTGTGGTGGTGTATCAACAACGTGGTACAGTTTGCGAACGGATATGATGCCCCTACGTAAACAGCTGTTCTTACATAAACATTATTTTGTCTTTACGTAAATAATTGTCCTTACGTAAACAATTGTCCTTACGCGGACAGTTGTCCTCACGTGAACAGCTGACCTGACGTAAAAAAGGTGTCCTTACATGAACAATAAATTGTCTTTACGCAAAAAGTTGTAATTACGTGAACAATTGCCCTTATGTAAACAATTGTCCTTACGTGAACAGTTGTCCTTACGTGAACAGTTGTCCTTACGTAAAAACATTGTCTTACGTGAACAGTTGCCCTTACGTGAACAGTTGTCCCTATGTAAACAGTTGTCCTTGCGTAAACATTTGTCTTAACTAGTACCAGAAATATTCATTTCTTCAAAACTTTCTCAAATTTTCCACGTTATTGTACCACTACATGCCTTCATCTTATTACTTTATGGTCATATTCTTAAAAGAAACATGCATAAATCATTGCTGAATGCAGTAAGGTAGTGTAATAATTAGCTTTATAGCGCTCAAATCCCCCCCACCCCCTCCCCCCCCTAAAAATGATATGCCCTAAGGTGCTGAACTAAATCAGAAACAGGATTAACATAAAAATCAATTACTCACGCCCTCACTCGCACATATCAACAAAAACTAATCTACTCTCATCCTCAAATCCCTAAGACCAAAAACCTCTGCCACCAGTTTCAAAGAAAACAACCGTAAACAACTCAGTTTTGAGTCTATTTTTAAGTGTGGTGACGTTTTCAACGCTAATGTTGTTCCACAATTATTTAGGCCCGTCAATAGTTAAGCCGTTTTACTAAGTACTAATCTGACAATAATTATCACAGTGATTTGTACGAGGAAGCCATACTATAGTGTCACTGCCTGCCTTTCCTGTCCACTTTAGGGACCGGCCTTCACTTATTGACATGCCAAATTCTATTTTGAATCTGTGTGGGTATTTAAACAAAACTGTAGCAGTTTAGCTACGACATTTTTGGGCCATCTTCAGAGACCACGAAAACAACAAAATCAACAACTAAAACCAGAGAGGGAAATGTATGAAACGTCGGGGCAAAAATCACGACATTTGTCTTTGTTTGTCCTATCTCCATTTTCTGAAACTGGAGATCTTTTAGTATGTAGAAAAAGTATTACGAATGGCACGGCAATGATTTTAAATGCATTGTGGCACTTTTTAAGCTGTTTCACAGTTTCCATTTATTCTAACTCCTCATCATAATATCTATTGTTAGGGAGCAGTAGACTAAT
Organism: Onchidella celtica; assembly: GCA_963931925.1. Lineage (NCBI taxonomy): Eukaryota > Metazoa > Mollusca > Gastropoda > Systellommatophora > Onchidiidae > Onchidella > Onchidella celtica. The sequence goes on from OZ007570.1 coordinate 9,840,872, forward strand.
TTCAAAGCCGAAAAGACCAAATACTGGGTTGTATTCACTGCCCATCTATAGCTTAAGGCCTGTTTACACTGGTCGGTTTTAGGAATAGAAAAAAGAAATGGGGAACTGTGTGGGAAGAATTCTCCTGGCCTTCCGACTTTTGTTTTCCCGATTTCCCCCTTCGAAACATGATCAAAACAAACGATGCGGATCATTTCTCCTTCAGATGACGAACCAGTGTAAACAAACAGCGTTTAGAAGGGGGAAATCGGAAAACAAAAGACGGAAAGCCAGGAAAGTTCTTCCCACACAGTTCCCCATTCCTTTTTTTCTATTCCTAAAACCTACCAATGTAAACAGGCCTTTACTGTGTAAAGTAGTACGATCTCGTAGCAACAACATAATGAACTGAAGCCGCAAACGTTTTAAGTTCAAACTTCTCAGTTGTGCAAAAAAGTGAAGTTGGAACAAACAAGGTCGCCAAATATCTTACCTTGATTTCTGGTGATAAATATGCCCTAAAGAACAAAATGAATAACAGTTGTGGTAGCTAATTACTGCAGTCCTCCAGAAAATCACCTCAAACCAAGAAAGGTCATTAATTATTGTAAACACTCGCAGAAAATGTTATGAAATTGTTGTCTTTCATGAAAATAGCAATTTCTTAATTAAAGAGTTATACTTTTTATTCAGATTGCTACAATATTTGTGTCAAACCCCACACAGTTCAATCTATAAACATTAAAATTAGGCAGCACACATAGTCGTTTATTTGCCCTTCAATATGAACATTTTTAAAACTCTAAATTCAACAAACTTTAGAAAGGAGTTCTCATGAGACGAAATGCATAATTATTGGTCCTGTCGGACAGTTTGGTTAGAAGAAAAAAGCCAGCTCCTGCCTTATTTCCTAACACAACTGCAGTACTGCTTGCTCAGCTTACTTCCACTTACTGAATATACACAAAGCTGGCAGAGCACATTTTGCCACTTTTCGCAAAAAGGCCATATTAATTTAGTCAATAAAAGAATAAAAAGAATTTTTGACACTCGTTTGACGAAAGGAAAATCACTACAGAATCCTAAAAACTTCACACTTGAAATTGGTTTAACTAGCGAAGAACACTTGAGCTGCTATACGTACAGTATAACTTTGAAATTCTGTTTCATCGAGACTTCACAGATTCTAAGGAGAATACCTAGTACATACTCCGTCTGAAGGTAAGGGGCCGTCGTGACTTTAGGATCTGAGCTGGGAACTGTGAAATATTTAACAGGTAAAAAGTGCTTTACGCGTAGCGTGTGAGTTCCGAGAGAGGTGCTCACCAATGTCCCCGCCACAGTGTTGGTTTCACGCCTTGCGCAACGTATTAATTCTGTTTGGCGGGAAACGCCGGCTTTGGGCGCAGGAGGGAATTACCCCGGAAACTTGGGGGAGGGGGGAGAGGAAGTAGGGAATTTGGTGGGAGTTTCGGAGGTGGGAAGCGCTAGGTAATTCTGGTAATGACTCTTCGGTTACTTTGTGACAAATATCAGGATAAACATATAAACAAAGGTGAATACGCATGCACAAATGGGGCAGTACCGTGAAGACCCGATATTGTAACCACTTTCTAAGAAAATTGTTCTTTTTTCGTGGAAATTATAAGACTTGTACTCATTCATTCATTCACTCACTCTTTCATTCAATTACCCTGTTAGCTGTCTGGTTAGCTGATTTACTCACTGACTGGCTGAGTGACTGAGTGATTGACTCCCTCACTGTCTGACTCGTTCACTCACTCGTTTACTCACTCACTCACTCACTCACTCACTCACTCACCCACTCACTCACTCATTCATTCACTCGCTTATTGACATTGAATCACTCACTCACTCACTCACTCACTCACTCACTCTCTCACTCACTCACTCACTCATTTCCTCGCCCATGCAAAATCCTTAGACTTTGTTAAGGAGACATGAGATCCCCTTCAAGAACAAAAGCTCGCCTTCCGCCCTCCGGAAACCATCCACGCCTACATCTCTAATCAATGATGCTACAAAGCCTCCCTTCTCATGCTATAAATCTCTGCCGCTTCCCATTTATGTTCAGCGTACATGTTTATTTTTTTCCCTTCAACGCGATTTATTCACAAGATCCTCAACGAGCAGGGAAACACAAATGGGTGATATATCTAGTCCAAAATTTCAGATCCTTAGACAGAAATAAGATGTTCTAACACCAAAATTTATTTTTGGGAAAAAAAACAAAGAAAAGAAAAAAAAACAACAGCGAATTCATACCGCCGTACGTTCTGTGAATTCTTTTTTTAGGTAAAGATGATGAAAAAACGTCATTTCTTGTTTATTAGGGACACTGAAAGAAAAAAAAAATCATTTTTATTTGGGGGTTGGGGCACCAAAGGAGAGATGCCGCATCTATCTAACGATCTAAATATGGATTAAAATGATATTAAAAGGAAAAAAAGAGAAGAAAATACGTCATTTTTCTTTTGGAAAAGGCAATGAAAAAACGGGATTCCTTTTGCTTTGTTAGTGACGCTGAAGAAAAAAAACGACACTTTTGTAGGGGACACTAACGGACAGACGCCATGTCTATTTAATGTGCTAGACGTGGATTGAAGTGATATTAAAAGGAATTAAAAATGAAGAAAATACGTCACTTTTCTTTTTGGTAAAGATAAATGAAAAAACATGATTTCCTGTTGGCTAGGGACGCTGAAAGGAAAAAACGTCATTTTTATAGGGGACGTTAAGGGAGAAACGCCGTGTCTGTTTGATGTTCTAGACGTGGATTGAAATGACGTTAAAAGAAAAAAAAAGAAAAAAGAAGAAGAAAATACGTCATTTTTCTTTTCGTAAAGGCAATAGAAAAACGTTTTTGCTTTTCTTTTGGTGGGGACAAGGGCAGGAAAAGTCATTTTTATGGGATCTCTAGGGGGACACGCATATTCTGTAAACGTTCTGGAGAATGCTGATCTAACTGCGTCAGTGTCAATATTGCTTTCCTTTGAAGTTTACGCATTTAAGGCGGCGTGGTTGCCAGTGGATATAGAGTGTTTGATCCCGGTGCGAGAGGTGCCAAGTTCGAATCCCCCTAGGAAGGCAACCCGGTTAATTGTTTTGCTATATTTGAAAACACACTTTCGTTAACGGGAAGGGGATGGGTTCTTCTGTTAATAGCGTTGTCGTTTACACTGTAAACAAAATTTAATTTAAACAAACAAACAAACACGAAAACAAGTATACAAATGGGATGTATTTGTCATTTTTGTGAAGCCCAGAGATTGTAAACCCAATACAAGCAAATCGATCTTTTTCGTGCAAATAATAGGACGTACTCCACTTACTCACTAACTCTCTCATCCGCTTGCTCATTCATTCATTGTCTGGCTAACTGATTTACTGACTGACTGACTAATTGCTGCCGGTGCTGTTTTTTTTGTAGTGATTGCTGCTGGTCCTGTTTTTGTAGTGGTTGTTGCTCCACTTGGGCGAACGTATTATGTGCTGTTATTGTGTGGACAGGACTTTGCTGTTGGCGGTGTTATGGCGGTAAGCATGGTTCAATAATGTAGATAGTGTTGCTGTTGAATTTGATATAGCTTTTATTATTGCCCTGTAGGTATTTTTAGAGTTGTCCTTTGCCGTCTTTATTTTCCCATTATTCATTATTTGTTTTCATTCCTTAATTTTTGTTTCTTTATGCCAGAATTCGTGTTGTTCAACTATTTTAAGCTTATTATATTTCATTTGGCTAAATTATCATTCCGTAGAGTAGTTTACGATTTCTGGAATAGTTTTATTGTTTTTCCTTCCTCCCCCCCCCCCCCCCCATACACATGAGAGGGACAACTTTGGTCTAGAGGTAAGGTGCTCCATCCACTCTTATGCCGATGGTATCGGGTTCGAACCCCGATCGATACAGGCATGTCGGCATTTTTTTCGGGTGAAAAAAATATATGTCCCTGATCCTATGGTAGGTGGGATCGAGGGGATGAAAAACTGGGAGGGCCCGTGTGCAAGTTGCGCACGTTAAAGATGCCTTGGCGGCTGAAAAAACGAGAAGAGCAGGCCGAACAAGGCCACTGCCCCGGCAAAATTCTAAAAAACAACAACAACTAACCCCTACCCCCCCCCCCCCCCCAGAATCAAAAACAAGAAAATGTGGTGTAAATGCCAATGGTTGCGAACCTCACGAAATAAAGACCTAAACACCCTCATAGACATACACCATACAATGATCCACTCACCTATGGACACACACTTACAGTTATACACGCCCACACCATCAAACCAACACCCACCCGCCTTCCCATCCGCAGATATACTTACACACAGTTGTTCTAACAATCCTCGCCACCTACCCGATTGTCTATCCATGAATACTCCTTGGGTCTAAAAAAAAATTTTTTAAAATTCAGGTTTTCTTATTAAAAACGACTGCTTTGTTCAGTCACTGTTACTGCACGCCAGTGGTTCTCAGGCTGGGCGACATCGCCCCTTTGGCAGTGGGGGCGGGGGGGGGGGAGGGAAGAGAAGGGGGTGCGATTTTGATTTTCAGAGGTCGAAACCAAAGAAAAGCGCCACGAGGGGGTGGAGGGGGGGGGCGAAAACAAATGAAAGGGGGCGATAGGAGAGCGAAACCACTCACCTATGGAGGACAGCTTGGAGGCGACAGCTTGGAGGCAAATACATGGAGCAGACACCTACTTGTTCAACAGCACAGGTAGGTGCGTTTTATGAATAGAAAACCCGTGCCTATTTAATTTTATTAATGCATTGTGACAAAGAATGCTTTCCTGTTTTATCATGAATAATAAACACACTTACTGTCATGAACAAAGCTTTGAAAAACTTTAACATCGCAGTTTGTGTGTCGTCAGTCTGTCTTGTGAAACGTATCCGTTTTGTTTGAATAACGATGGTGTTGTGGGGGGGGGGGGTGATAGAAAATTTGGAGCCTAAGGCAGGGATTGCCTGAAAAAGGTTGAGAACCACTGCTGTACAGAGTTACCTTGTTTAAAATGCATTGTGTTTGGGGGGATGGGGGGGGGGGGGCAGAAGTAGGCGTAGATTGAGGGAAGTTTGGGAATAGGACGGAAGTAAGGGGAACTGTAAGCTGTTTTTGCCAAACATTGAATTAAGCTGAATAAAATCAAGAGTGAACGAAGGACAGAAAGAAAGAAAGAAAATAAGAAAGAAATAACATAAATAACAACAACATACATTCAGTAATTCCGGACTCGAGTACACTCTCGGCAATTTTGATTCTCAGCGAGCATTAAAAACGAACACAAATCAAAAGTGCATGATGAACGGCAAGAAAAAACGTAAAAACAAGAAGAAAGAGTAATAATTTTGCCAAAAATACGCGGCTGCACTCAATGTTCGTTCTCCGTTTCAAGCACGAATATGTCCTGAGACCACTAAACGCTGTATTTGCTGAAAGCAACATTTTCAAAACGATGCTGTTATTTGTGAGACGTAATTTTCTTATCACAGATGAAGCCGCCACAATCTGTCAGTGTACCTTCCTGTTATGTGGCATATTTCATTTGATCCATATTAACTATTTGCATACGCCTTCCTTTCAGTTTAAATGAAAAATGGAAATTAACCGACTTGCCGAGATGCTCTTATTTGCAAAAGAAATAAACAACAACTAGGCTAAATAAATTGCTGCCCTTTTATAGACTGAAAATTATCTTACAGACATTATTTTAAAAATCAAACGCCCACTTGACGATCAGGTGTTATAATTATGTAACTTCTGGCGTGAATTTCGGGCTTTGGTGTATCAAAACCATCAAAAAACGAAATGAAAAATAACGTAACAGGCCGAGGCTTCTTGGAGCAAGCTGCTTGATACCGACACGTCAAGGCCTATTTTAAGATGTTTGGTGTCATATTATACACTGGATACTGAAACGAATCAATTTTGGCATTATTCGGTTACTCGACTTGCGCGCGTATCATCGGTGTCAGCAGTGCAACAAGTCGCACCACACCCCTTCATAATTGAATGAAAAAAAGAGTAGTACTCGCCGTATTTATAATACGCGCAATTTGTGGACATGTAGTGGAAGAAGCAATGGTTCGTCTCGGTATTCTGTGTCCCGGGGGGGGGGGGGTGGGTCATCTTTGGAAAATGTAACATGTGTTTGACTATTGCCACTAACCCTTACCTGAATCTAACCCGTGCAGTAACTGCTCCTCATCTTTCATATAAATGCAAATAGTCGGACAGCACGGCTTTCGCTTGGCTGCATGTCAAGTCTTGCTACGAACTCGAACGGGTTTCGTCCACGAGAGCACTAGCAAATTTTTTACCGGCCGACTAACACTTGTTCACAGCATCCGCTGTCTTTGTGGACAATGACGTAAAACACCTTTTGCCTGTGTATACTTGTCCACAGCATCCGTTCCGCTCTACTACTCGCCGCTATAGAGGCAAAGAGAGTTTTTCATACGTCATTGTCCGCAAAAATAGCGGAGCGGATACTATGGACAAGAGCAGTAATTGGATGGCGTCCAGTCTGTTGGGTGGAGCTAGAGATTTTATTAAACCTCAGTGACGTAATGTCACCCTCAAAATCAGCTGCGCTCTTTTGCAGTAGATTATCTGTATCTACATCATCTGAAGCTGAATCTCTGCGGTGTAGACAATGCATAAATCCACCCTGCCTTCTTGCACCCTATCCTGCTTGTTGTGAAAGCTCCACAACTAGTCATAAACACAACCTGGTGTACTGCTGTTCGCAAACTGGCGCAATGGGAGAACGTTCACAGCAATAAATTACATTAAATTCACACCAACAAATCGTCCACTTAGAATGACAAGGCTACACACACACCACTTCTACAGGCCTGAGAATTAACTGGTTCTATGTCCACTTTTTCGGTGAACTGAGAAAATGTAGGTCAACGTTTGCTCACATCATGTTTTCATTACTGTGGGTTCTATACGAGAGCGCCTTTTTAGTCATTCATTATTATTACTTACAGATTCAAATTTCTCGGACATAAAACTTTGCATCTCAAGATTTCTGGTCCAGTATCTGCCTTTTAAAAAAATGCAAAACTGGACATAATTATAACCAGTTAATTCTCAGCCCACGGAAAAGAAAATAAAAAGTGTCTCGAAATGCTGTGAGCACATGAAACTTCAATCATCAATTTCTCAAAAGTTGATGGAAGAAATTACAACCTTGTCATTCTAAGGGGTCGAAATTACTTTAAATCATGTATTATACTGGGGGATCTTATCATGAAGCAGTGCATGTATATTCGCACAGCTGAGGCCAAGCATTCTGTGTACACTTTGAAAGTAGTTCATTTTTCTATTGAATAACAGTTCAAGAGAGTACAGCAGGCCTGTTTCAAATCTTTATAATTTAAACATCCATTGAAGATAAGAAATACGTTTCATGTAAAAATGTGTTATGCCCTTCTGTAAATTCTGAATCTCCCGCGCTTACGCGGTTTCATGACAGAGTCTGCGATATTCGTGATCATCATTCCGTTCAGTAAAAGAAGTCATAGTGTTAATCGTGTTTGAAATGAAATGAGCTAAGTTGATGGAGCAAAAATCTTGTAAACATTTCATATTTTTAGATATGGCGCTGCCAAATTATAGTAGAGAAATAGATCTTTTGCCAGCGTTTGTGAGAGAATTGCGGAAATGTCATTTTGACATACGCAAAGTGCATTCGTAGATACTGGGTTTTGACGGTGTTTTGGGGGCTAGAGATAAAGCTATGATTATCTTTATCAAAATGTATGTTTGCTGCAATACTTGATGTAATATTCAGCTCCAGCTTCCAGCCCACGCATTCAACTCAGCTCTCAGGGTGGATTCCCCGCTGAATGTGAGATTAATGAGCTTTGGCTTAATATAGCGTCTATGTGTGCGTGTGTACGTTAGTCGTCCGTATATTATGTGCGCGCAGGCGTATTGTCAGGACAAATATTATACGAGAATCGTTTTTTCCTTAGCGCCAGAGCACTGGCAGAATGGTGGGGCCTAGGATCCGCCACTGGGCTGCGTCCCTAGTCCTCTTTCTCCATCCAATTATCTGTAATATGCTCTTGTCAAGGTTTTTCAGAAGCTTCAGGAAAGTTATGCGCAGTTTGTAAATACCCTTACAAATGACAGGGTGGACGCATGTCAAAACCTAGAGAGGAGAATGGCGGAAATGAAGGATGCTAACGAGAGCTTGTTGGGCCCTAAACTGTCGGGGGGCAGAGAGAGAGAGAGAGAGAGAGAGAGAGAGAGAGAGAGAGAGAGAGAGAGAGAGAGAGAGAGAGAAAGAGAGAGAGAGAGACAGGGGAGGGGGGAAACATCGCGGCACATCCCCAGACCCAATCCCCTGATGAGTGAGAGGCCAGCGATGGCAATTATATTCTGTAATTGGACAGACAGACAGACATACAGACAGACCAACAGAAATGCAGGCGGACAGACAGACAGACAGACAGGCAGACTGAGAGACGGGCAGACAGGCAGAGAGACTGGCAGGCAAAGAGACAGACAGAGAGACAGACAGGCAGACAGAGAGACAGCTAGACAGACAAACAGGTAGACAGGCAGACAGACAGACGTAGAGGCAGACAGGCAGAGAGAGGCAAACAGGGAGACTGACAGAGAGACAGGCAGACAGACAGATGAACAGAGACATCCAGAAAGACACACAGACAGACAGGCAGACCGGCAGGAAGACACACACAGACACGACAAACAGAGAGGTGGGTTCGTCTATGAGGAGTACAGAGACAATACTATCTCATCCCTGCCTCTCGTTTAAGAACAAATCTGTATGTCTGTTAACACTCATATATGCATACAATTCTGTTTCATCACGTCTCTATAACATGCAGCATTGCTCTAGTGAGGGTGTCAGCTCCACTCGGGTTTACTGTGCAGGCGAAATGCAAGAGAGAAAGAACATGAGAATGACGGGGGGGAAAATTGTAAAGGAGATTTGGAAGTCATTAACGAATCAAAAAACAAAAGGAGAAAGGATGTAACCAGCAATGTGATGCTAATTACATGCATAGCAGAAGCTGGGAATCACGTAAAAAGACGTATGAACATGAAAGATAAATAAATAAAGTGAACACAAAGTAATGAATAAATAAATAAATACATAAATGAATAGATAAATACGTTACAACAACGCAGATTTATTTTGAATAAAATATTACGTACACGTCTTTGATTATGACAACAGGCGCAGTAATGAGCTGAAATCTCGCGCAGTCCAACCCGTGTTATGTGTGAGAAGAAATGACGTGTTGGTCTTGTATTTGGCAGTTATTGTTATTGCTTGTATTGTTTGTTGTTGTTCTCTTTACTTCATTACCCGTCTCTGCTTCATTTAAAACATACTCATTAGGTCTTCAGTATGATTAGTTGCAGGGTTCCTGTACCTCCACACCTCTCTCTAAACCCTGTGACGCGTGCCAGTTTTATGATTCTGCCATTTTAATGTAACTCTACACCAAGGGGGCACGCAGGCCTAGAGGTATGGTGCTCACCTCTCATGCCGAAGGTACCGGGTTCGATCCAAGGTAGGTGCGGATATATCGGAATTTTAGGGGAAAGGTCTTGTCCCTGATCCTAGGGTAAGTGGGATCGAGTACCTAGTCTTCTCAGATAAGGACGAGAAACTCAGAGGGCCTGTGCTCACGTTGGGCACATTAAAGATAACTTGGCAGTTGAAGACGAGAAGAACCGGCCAAACTAGGCCGCTGCCCTGGCAAAATTCTAAAAAAACAACAAAAAACAACGAATCCCTACCACAAAAACACACAGAAACAGGAATAAGAAAAAATAAAAACAAGAAAATTGCGGTGTAAATTCCAAGGGCAGTGAAACCTTCTGAAATAAAGAGCTAAACACACGTAACTCCACAATAGTTTGTCTCTAAGGGAAAACAATACTGAATGAACGCAACACCTTATCAGATTTTTCACATACAAAAAAACATATTCCATACATTCTACAGCAGCAGACCCAGAATGGAAGAAAACTGCCGATTTGGGTGAGTTTGAAAACAGTCGTGTCGTTGTCGGCATCGACGTCCATTCTCTTTCTTCCTTTATCCCCCTCTCCTCTCTCTCTCTCTCTCTCTCTCTCTTTGTGTGCTAGTTTCTTTCTCTCGCACTCTCTCTCTCTCTCTTACTTTTTCTTTCTCGATGTCCTTATCACGTTTTCCACTTCTGGCTGTCAGTCACTCTTTCTCCCTCTACCATATTTTCTCTATTTTTGTCTGCCACCCCCTCTCATTCTATCTGCCTGTCAGCCTTTCTTTCTATCTCTCTCTCTGTCTCTCTCAGTCTCTGTCTCTCTCTCTCTCACTCAGTCTCTGTCTCTCTCTCTCTCAATCAGTCTCTGTCTCTCTCTCTCACTCAGTCTCTGTCTCTCTCTCTCACTCAGTCTCTGTCTCTGTCTCTCTCACTCATTCTCTGTCTCTCTCTCTCACTCAGTCTCTGTCTCTGTCTCTCTCACTCATTCTCTGTCTCTCTCTCTCACTCAGTCTCTGTCTCTTTCTCGCAATTTCCCTCTCTTTGTCAGTCTCTCTCCCCCTTGCTTTCTTATTTTTTATATTTTTATCGTGCCCACCCCTTTCTCTCTCTCTCTCTTTCTCTTTTTCTCTGTGTCTGTTGGTCAGTGGTCCTCCTCTCTGTCTCTTTGTCTATTAGTCTCTTTCTGTCTGTCTGTCTTTCTGTCTGCCTGCCTATCTTTCTTTCTCTCTCTCTCTCTCTCTCACACACACATACAAGCACACATGTGAGATATTCAATCCCACAATTTCAAAAAGACTGATAATCCTAACATAACCGGTACCCCGGGTATCGTTCATTACCTGTAAGGATAATTCAACAGTAAAGCAGTTCCATGGACCAACTGTTTTCTTTATGTATCAATCAAACTCAAGGGAGTTATACGATACATTTTACTATCAGCTACACTGATTGCCATTGGATCAGTTTACCTTAAACTGGGTGGGGAAATCTAACGTTTCAACCTCAGGAAGATTTAGAAATGGGAGTAGACATTGAAAATTAGTTCATACTCATGAGGGAGTCTACTGATCTATCTGTCTATCTATCTATCTATCTATCTATCTATCTATCTATCTATCTATCTATCTATCTATCTATCTATCTATCTATCTATCTATCTATCTATCTATCTATCTATCTATCTATCTATCTATCTATCTATCTATCTATCTATCTATCTATCTATTTGTCTATCTATCTGTCTATCTATCTATCTATCTATCTATCTATCTATCTATCTATCTATCTATCTATCTATCTATCTATCTATCTATCTATCTATCTATCTATCTATCTATCTATCTATTTGCATGTCTATTTGTCTGTCTGGCTGCCTATTTGCCTGCCTGTCTGTCTATCTGTCTGTCTGCCTGCCTGCCTGCCTGCCTGCCTGCCCATCTCCCAGTCCGTTTCTGTCTGTCTGTCTGCCTGCCTTTAAAACCAGTAAGCTATTCATTGATACGTTCAATCCTAACACTGATATCCAGTAATTAAACTTTTTGCCTCTAAATAAGAGAGCAGATCATTTACACAGCGCCCAGGCCAATAACATCACTCTAGGCGCTTTACACAAAGTCTTGTTTTGTCCGGCTGCAACTCACTTTCTCTGTGTCTTTCTACCTCTCTCTCTCTCTCACTCTCTCTTTCTACCTCTCTCTCACTCTCTCTTTCTACCTCTCTCTCATTCTCTTTCTACCTCTCTCTCACTCTCTCTTTCTACCTCTCTCTCACTATCTCTTTCTACCTCTCTCTCACTCTTTCTTTCTATCTCTCTCTCACTATCTCTTTCTACCTCTCTCTCACTATCTCTTTCTATCTCTCTCTCACTATCTCTTTCTACCTCTCTCTCACTCTCTCTTTCTACCTCTCTCTCTCTCTTTCTACCTCTCTCTCTCTCTTTCTACCTCTCTCTCTCTTTCTACCTCTCTCTCACTCTCTCTTTCTACCTCTCTCTCACTCTCTCTTTCTACCTCTCTCTATCTCTCTCTTTCTACCTCTCTCTCTCTCTCTCTCTTTCTAACTCTCTCTCACGCTCTCTCTTTCTCTCATTGCAAACACTCTTAGGCTAGACAAACACACACGCGCGCACACACACACACTCACACTCACACAACATAGGCACATATGGCAGAAATCTAACAATAAAATAACAAATAGAAAATGAATTGAGAAAATAAAAAAGATGGATTGGGAACGATAATAATTCACAGTGGGAAGTCTTTCAGGAAAAGGTGTGTCTTCAGACCAGGTTTGAATTTTGACTGGGTCGATGCCTCTCGCAATGAATTTTGGCAGGGAGTTCCAGATACTTGTGGCACAGACTGTAAATGCTCTGCTCTTAGTTTCTTTGACTTGCAGTTAAAAATCGTCAGTGGGCCTGATGGCTTGATCTTAACGAACGAGAATTATGATATCATAATTATGTTACGTGTGAACTTTTGCACGGCCTCTGAAACCTTACTTTTCCCACTACCGAGTACTATCTGTAAGGAACGACAAATCAGTGTTAAAAGTCTCTGTTTACACTGCGTTCACACTACCTCCTTCCTGGTCTTGAGAGTGCCCGGGGTACTGCCCCATTACGACAACAAATAACACAATTGTCTATCGATATGACCGGCGCCAATAAAAACACATTTACCTGTCCCGCTATTTACCCCAGTTTCAAGAAAAGGTACTCTGTTTTCCGTTTCCCTTGCATTACCGGTATAATAATATTCTTTTTTGAAATGTTTACTGATTCTCTCATTCTCTCTCTCCCTGCCTCGCTGTGTGTGTGTGTCTCTCTCCCTCTCCCATCTCTGTCCCCCTCTCCCTCATGTATCTCTCTCTCTCTCTCTCTCGCCCTCTTTGTATTTCGCTCTCTCTCTCCCTCTGTCTGTCTGTCTGTCTCTCTCGCTCTCTCCTTCTAACGTTCAATGTCTTCTACTTTCAGCTGTCCTATCGTCTTGTATTTCTACCTCGAAGTACTCATTTTGCTCTTCCCTATTTCAATGTCTTACTCTACTTTTATGTGAATATTTTTTTTAAAACATGTAAAAACAACAACCACAAACAAACAAAAAAAGTAATGCCCTATCACTGAATGTTTCTATCCATCTCACTCGGGTCTTGGAGATACGCCGTTTAGCTTATAAATGGATAGCACATCACCAAAGCCATGCTGTATTTTAAGCAATGTTGGACAATGGATTCAAGAACAGGATTTTCAATAACTTAATCAGTTTCCTGGAATTTTAAGATTTGTGAGTCAACCCTTCATCATATTTTTGTGTCTAACGTAAAACGGTTCAAAATCTGGGTTAGGTGGATAGAAGTATATTAATTACAATTACACACCCTCCACCTTCAATGTAAAACTCTCTTGGACGCTCTTGGAAGATAACTTTCCTTGTATAGGATACTAAAGCGATTCTTATCTTATATTATCTTATATCAACAACAAGAACACTCAAATGTATCAGAGCTGAGCAAAGCTGGACTGAAATGGGGATAATTCAACGCATTTTAGGATAGAACAATCAGAGAAGTAAAAAAAAAAAAAAACGCGATGATTACAGATGAA
>OZ007570.1:9859489-9894489 GCA_963931925.1 Onchidella celtica
CCCCTCGACGCTCAACGGCAACAGAGGACGAAAAAGTAAAAGTTAAAGTAAACTAGATACTAAAAACCACAGAAAAACAACTGTTGGGTGGCAGCAAGGCTTGAAGCAAAGAGAAAATATGGCAGAAAGAAAAAGTTGCATGCACCAACCCTGTCTTGTGTTCTGGCGCATCATTTTGCGCCTTCATCTTAGCATCTAACCAGATGTGTTATTTCGAGCCTCCACACGTTCCGGAATTATAAGTCAGGACTCACAGATAAGTGGTCGTACTGATTTAAAATGTTACTAAAAATATTTAACATTCTGCAATTTTTCTATTGTTCAATTTTCAACCTTTTTGTTGTTCTTGTTGTGTTTTTTGTCTTCCTGAAGAAAATTTCTAACCACGAGCTCGATTTGTCTTGTTTTTTTCTTTGCGTTTGATTGTATCGTTTGGGTATCATTTCTTACCCGAGGCTTTGCTACATACAACATTTTCTTTCTGCCGTATTTTGAATAGACATCAGTATAAGAAATGGCAACGTAATGAAAGAATCAAATCTTGTACATTGACCCTCTGTACATTGACCCTCTGTACATTGACCCTCTGTACATTGACCCTCTGTACATTGACCCTCTGTACATTGACCCTCTGTACATTGACCCTCTGTACATTGACCCTCTGTACATTGACCCTCTGTACTCCTCGTCCATTCTCTCCGGCCCTGACCAAGCCTTTTTCTTGTTCCACACGGACCTCTCCTCTCTTGACCGCGTTTATTTTCTCCCCCCTTCCACTGGTCAGAAGAAGCTCTTAATTCACCAAGGCCATGTTTTCATTCCTTGGCACGACATCTTCTCCGTCTCAAAAATCTGAATTCCGCTCTGATTCTGGAAATTTTCTTTTCTCCTGTTTCGTTGATCAAGATGCGATGTTTCCGTTTGTTTTGTTTTCTTTCTCCCACCTTCAGTATAATTATTCTCTTGGAAATCCCATTAAAAAAAACAAATCGTTGGATTTCCCACGATTTCTTGACAGGAATTTAAATGGATAAGGCCGTATTACAGTCTTCCATGTAGATTAGACATTTTCAAAGGGGATCTCTGCCTTGTTCCAAAGCAAGCATGGCTTTGTTTTCTTCGATGTCATTTATTGATAGTCTTTGTCAAGAGACGGTCTACGGTACGCGCAGAAGTCCTGTGGGTAAATTGTATACGGAGTAAATCTACTCTCTGGCTTCTGTTTCACTACTACCGCCACCACTTTCAATTTTCATTGCATAGAACTGAGACTCCTTACATGCAAAGTCACGCTGACCTTCTCGACTGCTAAGTATTGCTACCTTTCTATTGTGCTCCAGCGATAATAATTATTTCCACTGAGGTGCGTCTGGTCCATGGAAATGCCCATGTTGTTCGACAGCAGCTTAAGGGCAACAAATTAGAGCACTGAAATATGCAGGGTGAATCATAACTGTAGCAATTCTTCCCCCCCCCCCCTCAAGGCTGGATTCAATCAGTTGTAGTTTAATTAATCTTGTCTTTACATCTCTGCAGTTTTCCGGGAAAAAGACTGCATGTGACATTCAAAAGTCAAACTCACCTTTTAGCATCATTAGCATCATTTTATAGTCTAAACTGTGCTATATATCTTTCTATCTACATGTAATTTCCCGTGATCAGTAGCGTCTCAAGGTCGTCACTAACTGGACCTTGGACAAAGAATAAAAAGCCAGGCGCAGTGAGAACTATTTCAGAACTGCAAATTTCTGCTTTTGGCGTATTTACGTTGTTTTTTCATGAAACGGCAGATCTGAGATCGTGATTCTGACATCGCACTTGGTGACACTTACCTC
Source organism: Onchidella celtica (assembly GCA_963931925.1). Taxonomy (NCBI): domain Eukaryota; kingdom Metazoa; phylum Mollusca; class Gastropoda; order Systellommatophora; family Onchidiidae; genus Onchidella; species Onchidella celtica. The sequence continues at coordinate 9,861,325 of OZ007570.1, forward strand.
AGGCAAAACAATCCGTCGACTTGGTTTCCAGACTCTTGTAATTATCACTCAAACAATAATGAAATCTATCCTGAAAATATAAAGAAAAAAGAAAAAAAAAAACGCGTCAGAAAAAGTTCATAATAGAAGACACTTTTTATATCCCATTAAATCTGCCTTAATACACGTAAAATCATAGATCACTTTTTGTAGGTTTGTCGGTTGGTTGGTTGGTTTGAAGGGTAGAGGATAATTATTTTCCGCACTGAATGGCAAGCCATTAGTTAGGCTGTTTTTTTTTTCTTCTTAGTTTCAGTGTCTTGTTTCAGATTTAATCAGATTTCTAATTCTTATTCGCTTTGATCATTATTTAGCGTTTCTTTCAAACTGACCCTTGCACGATCTGTAGGAGGACAGATGTACCTTGTGATGGCAGCTATAATAGTATTACCTCGCTTAACAACAACAAAAAATTATTATTCATTATTAATTATATATCATTATTAATAAATATTCAAATATTATTTGAGTTGTGATGTGAATTGTGATATATTATTATGAGTTGTGAGTTGTGAACTGCGCCTAACAGGCTGCGTTACAATTAAATTTTGCTCTGAGAGAGGCAGAGAGAGAGAGAGAGTGTGAGCGAGACAGGGAGAGAGAAAGGAGCAGTGTAGTGTGTTGAGCGCTTCGCAGGCGCTCCATTCTGCTCTGCGGTTGACATGTTGCTTCTGAAAGGGGCGTGGAGCATTTTAAATGGATATGCGCTATATAAATGCCATCTGTCATGATTCAGATGTTGTTAAAACTCACGCAGAGAGTGAGTTGTTTTTTTACCAGGGCCATGAGAAATTGGCTGGTGGCCTTGAACGGTCCTCGCCAAATTATAGTTGGTGAGTAAATAAATGTAAAGTTAAACTGTTAGATTCACGCTTGTGGGTTTTAATGTTCGTGATTAATAAGTAATGGAGTAGGGGTGAAACAAGGTGGGGCTAGTTGACATTGTTAAGTATGACTAGACAAGTTTTTGCACGTTAACTGGCTGGTAGAATAGTGCAGACGTATTACTACAATTAAAATGGTGGGAGGTTTCGACCTATGAGATAGCTGAACTAATTGGGCCAGCGGACTAGCACGCTGGGTAGTTAGATAGTATAAGACATCGTGTAACGTTCAGATTTGGTGAATACAGACGAGCAGAAGCATCGTGTCGTGAAGTATCTCCGGTTGACCAGTACCTGAACTGTGTGCTTTGAAGACAAGAAGTCCTTGCTAACGGACTGACTGAGCTCTAGAAAGAAAGGTCTGAGTGGGCTGACCTTTGAAAGCCCACGCTGCGCTATATTGATGTTCGCGCCTACCAGTAGGCGTGACCAATGGTACGATATCTTATTTATTCAAGCATAATAGAGATCGGAGATAGAGAGAGAACTACAGCCTCATAGGAAGACTAAGGAAACCCCAGCTGGCACTCGACCACGAGTGTCCTGTATCATAGATCTATTGCCATAGTATGATTGGAATAATATAGCACATTGTTGAAGAATTGAATAGTGATTGTGCATAAAATATAGTCTTTTGGCAACTGCTTAAATTACCTACAAGCCGAAGAGTGCTTCTGTAGGCTTTGAACATACTGGGCTCTCCTAACACTCAAGCCCATATGATTTAGGGAGAGTTTGCCTGGCGACTGGCCAGTGGCGACTCAACTGTCACTTTAAATTGATATCTAGTTTCGTATAATATACCTATTTGCTATTGATTGCAGTACCTCCATAGTTACATGACTATCATTGGTTAAGTTATTAATTAGAGTTTTTTTGGTTTGAATATATACCCCTATTGTCTTTTGTTTTGTTATTAATATTTATGTAAACTATGGCCTGACCGGCCTGACATATATACGCTCTAGTTATTTAATACTTTTCTTGTGTGGTTGTGTCCGAGTGTGAGTTAGCTGCCTCTCGTGCAGTCGTAACATCCCCAAGACCCTAACTCTGCTCGTGACACCATCCATTATTATTATTATAAACGTCGATGGGTATTTATAAAAGACTTGAAATTAATTATTACGCCATGCATGTTATTTTAGTATTAATGAAGTGCTATTTGAACATTAATGAAGCACTATGTTAACATTAATGGAGTGCTATTTTATTATCGCGATTTCAGGGGCAGAAATGATGGGAAGTCATTCAGTATGAAACTGATTATGGGCCATAATCCAAAACGTTCGGCTGTCAAGGGAAATAACCATGCAACAACATCATTAACCCCTACCAAAGGTTAACATGAGCGGGTTGAAGGGGAACATTCGTTTGGTCACATTAATGTACACATAACTGTAATGTTCAATACTTTTTTTTGTAGTGAGCTTATCATTTGGGAAATATTACAGGCATAAGATGCGTAAATCATTTGGCATGACACCTTTATTAGAGATTTCATTAATGATGTGAAGTGCTCGTTATGATATCGCAAGAATCTCATGAAAGAAGAAACGCATCAGTTGATGTAAAATTACTTTGAAAAACAGATTAATACGCTAACTACAAATACACATGTGCCGTCTTTGGAATCAAGTGGTTCTGTATCTAAACTAAATGATGATATATTATGTTTATTTTATGTTCCGTATCTGTGCACATGTGGATAAAAATGATATCAGATTCACGTAAGAAAGTCTTAGCATAAATCAAAGTTGGAATTTGAAATGCATCTCCGAAAATTCCAAATTCCTCTCAGAGAATCACATGGTGCATGCAGTCAGAAACCCAAAATCTTATTATATAAAAAAAATGATAGTGGCGCGATTAATTCATTATGGTGCAATTTTGCCCCCCCCCCCCCGGCCCCACCCCTCTTTCATTTTTGTTCCACGCTACAGCCTAAACGACAGTTTCAACAATTATAAAGTTAATTTTCCTCAGTGTCAACTAATCCAGCCCAATCGCTTTTGTATCCACCAATTTATTGTATTGATTCAAGTTTCAAGTATTTTTAAATAAAACGTTGTAAAAATGTAAAATACAATTATCCCCGTTGTACGCCCACAGCGTCGGAAACGATGTATTAATACGCGTTCGATTCGGTGCGCGCCATTTGCCTGCCAGAAATAAATGCAGAGCTCTGGTGCGTATGAAATCTGTAGTAAGACTTTAGAAGATGGGAAGCTTTCTAGACCAAAAGGAGAGAGAGTGACAGAGCGTTGGGTTCACAGGCTTATCCCGGATATTACAGGGAACCTCATTTAGTTTTAGTTTCTCAAATAATATTACAGCACTAACAGAAAAATAATTCCTGGTGTAACCGAATGTTGACGATTTTTTTTTTCTCATTGCCACTTGAATGTCTTTTAGTTGTTTGTTGGTGGAACACCAGTCTGGTGCGCCTAGCTGTCGATGGCGATGTTGGTTGATACATTAATTATCGAAAGAAGCTGATGGTTATATTTATTTATACGTATTACACACAGTATCTTGCCAGGACCGGGGATCCTTCGCTTGTGCTACACGACGGGGACTTACGTTATGGTATGGAATTCCCGAAGACCGAAGACGCTTTCGGTATATTTCAAATTACGTCACTGAAATTGGGATGTAGACAATCATGCAAAGGTTAGCCACCAGTTTAGGCGTAAGTTTCAAAATTCGATGAGGCGCATGTTTTGGTGGCGTCAAGTGAAAGCAACCAGAGAGTATAATACTGTACAAAGAGGTTTCACTATTGGTCGACTTGCACTGTGAGACATGGGAGGCTCTGCGAAACCACTGTTAGCATGGAGCAGAAAACAGGTCGCTGCGGTAAACAATATCGGTTTGTGCATTTCCACGGGGCGTAAGAGCTTACAAAAGGTTGCAAATAGTTTCAATCAGCCCAAATACATGAACAAACCACAGTAAACATATATGCCACGCTATCTTTGGTGAAGAAGGTCTCTTTCAATTCTTCAATTTCTTGTTTACCGCAGCGGCCTAGTTTCGCCATTTTTTTCTCATGTTTTCTTTTCCCTGATCCTTTGGGGGGTAGGATCGAGCACCTAGTCTTCTCGGATAAGGATGAAAAACTCTGAGGGCCCGTGTGCAATTGGGCACGTTAAATATATCCTGGCAGTTGGAATTCGAGAAGAGCAGGTCGAACAAGGGAGATTGCCCGGGCAAAATTTAAAAAAACAACAAAAACCAACCAACCAACTGATCCCTGGCACTAAAAACACACAGAAACAAGAACAAGACAAATAAAAAGAAGAAACGTTGAGGTGTAAGTGCCAGGAGCGGCGGAACCTTCTAGAATACAGACCTAAACTCGTCCATCCTCACTTTACTTCCCGCTCAACTTTCCCTTCACTCTCTAGCATGCCCTAGGTCACCTAAAGGAGTGCTTTAACCGTATTCGTTCCTTGCTCACCCCGATAATGCCCTCGGGGAGACTGTACCAACATTAGGACAATGAGCTTATTGGTCCAGTTGTCTGTCGTGTTCATTGTGAGCGAGTCGATACTCTTCCCATGATACAGAAATCGCCTTAAAGGGTCTGGCTTCGGTACAATATAAAATTACTCACAAAATCACTAAAGTACGGATTCGCACTGCACTATAGGGTTAATTCGTAAAACGAGAACAAATTGTACTGGGTTAATCTGTAAAACAAGAACTTATTGTACTAGGGTTAATTGGTGAAACAAGAAAAGATTGTACTAGGGTTAATTGGTAAAACGAGAACAAATTGTATTAGGGTTAATCCGTAAAACAAGAACTTATTTTACTAGGGTTAATCAGTGAAACCAGAAGAAAGTGTACTAGAGTTAATCGGTGAAACAAGAAGAAAGTGTATTACGGTTAATCAGTGAAACTAGAATAAATTGTACTAGGACTTATTGGGTTAATCGGTGAAACAAGAACAAATAGTACTAGGGTTAATCCGTAAAACTAGAACAAATTGTACTAGGGTTAATCCGTAAAACTAGAACAAATTGTACTAGGGTTAATCCGTAAAACTAGAACAAATTGTACTAGGGTTAATCCGTAAAACTAGAACAAATTGTACTAGGGTTAATCCGTAAAACTAGAACAAATTGTACTAGGGTTAATCCGTAAAACTAGAACAAATTGTACTAGGGTTAATCCGTAAAACTAGAACAAATTGTACTAGGGTTAATCCATAGAACTAGAACAAATTGTACTAGGGTTAATCCGTAAAACAAAAACAAATTGCACTAAGGTTAATCTGTAAAACAAGAACAAATTGTACTCGGGTTAATCCGTAAAGAAGAGCAAATCGTACTAGGGTTAATCCGTAAAACAAGGACAAATAGTACTAAGTCTAAGCGGTAAAACATGAACACGTTGTACTGGGGTTACCCCATAGATGGAGAGCAAATCGCACTTGGGTTAAGCCTTAAAAAGAAAGAAAAAATTCAGCCATTGTTATTTGCCTCATTTGACGTCATAAAAGTTGCAGTCCTCACGTCACGAATATTTGTTTCGTTGACCCGCAAGATCTAACTCTTATAACTGATAGCTGCAGTCGTCACGCGGCAAATTTATGACATAATAATTTTTTCTGTTGTCTGTGTTTATTTAAGACTGTTCGCTGCTCTTGGCATTTACACGTCACTTTTTGTGGTAGGGATTGGTTTGTTTGGAAATTTGCAGGGCAGCGGCCTTCTGGGCCTGCTCTTCTCGACTTTCAACTGCCAAGGTAACTTTAACGTGCAAAACGTGCACACGGGACCTCCAAGATTTTCTTCCTTACCCGAGAAGACTAGGTGCTCGACCCTACTTACCACAGAATCAGGGACAGGAACCTCTCCCCTAGAAAAATTCCAACATGCTTTCACGGATCAGGTTTCGAATTCATTATCTTTGGCATGATCTATCTATCTATCTATCTATCTATCTATCTATCTATCCATCCATCCATCCATCCATCCATCCATCCATCCATCCATCCATCCATCCATCCATCCATCCATCCATCCATCCATCCATCCATCCATCCGTCTGTCTATCTATCTATCTATCTATCTATCTATCTATCTATCTATCTATCTATCTATCTATCTATCTATCTATCTATCTATCTATCTATCTATCTATCTATCTATCTATCTATCTATCTATCTATCTATCTATCTATCTATCTGTCTGTCTATCTACCTATCTACCTATCTATCTATCTATCTATCTATCTATCTATCTATCTATCTATCTATCTATCTATCTATCTATCTATCTATCTATCTATCTATCTATCTATCTATCTGTCAACCTCTCTCTCTCTCTCTCTCTCTGTTTGTCTCTCCCCCTCACATTGGTTAGGGAAATACCCCCAAGGCCTGTCTGATATCAAATCTGTTTCAGCTCTGCGAAAGCAGAAAGGCTTAAGTCGTAGCATGTCTAATTTTGTGAACAGTAATTCCCACAAATCAATCATATCTCTCGCGTGCCCACCAGCCTAAGGGCAAACACGACCTGCCATTGGAGGAACCTGGATTTGAACATCACAAATCAATTTGTCTGGAGATTGAACAACTTTACAAAGTAATACGAAAAGTAAGCAAGTTATTTTTAGACATTGTAATGTGAACATTGTTACGATTAATGAAAGATACGTTGGGGCACGCGTTGGTCTAGAGCAGGACTCAGCAAACTACGGATCCGGCCCGCGACGTCAGTTCATCCGGCCCGCCATTGTACTTGATTTTGTTTGATAAAACCAGGGATATCTAGAGGTACGGGATGGACAAGCTTTCTCAAGCCAAGATTCCTCAATACAAGTGAGGGTTAAAAGCCAGGCCTGAGGCCCGCGCTTGTAAGTCTGTCAGTTATCCGGCCCTCTGTGAAAAAGGTTTGGTGACCCCTGCTCTAGAGGCAAGGTGCTCGCCTCTCATGCCCAAGGTACCGGGTTCGATCCCTGGTCGATGCAAGCATGTTGGATTTTTTTTTGGGGGGGGGGGGACCTCATGTACCTGATCCTATAGTAAGTAGGATCGAGTATCTAGTCTTCTGGGATAAGGAAGAAAAAACATCGGAGGGCCCTTGTGCACGTTACACTGCTGAAAGTCGAGAAGAGCCGACCGAACAAGGCCGCTGCTCCCGCAAAATTAACAACAAAAACAACAACAACAACTAATCCCTACAACAGAAACACACAGAAACAAAAACAAGACAAAAAAAAAAACAACCCAGAAAAGTGAGACGTATAGGCCAAGAGCGGCGAAGCTTCTAATAATTATAAAGACCCGTACACATGCCAGAAAACAAGACTAGACTATCCCCTCCATAGACACGAAACTATTCTCTTTGTGATAATTTACTTTTTGTTCCCTTCTCCCCGCTTGTCTGCATGATTCTTGTGTATATTTTGAATCGGCCCTCAGGCCTACAATAAACTTAAACTTTATAAAATGTTTACACCCCTTTATTTTATTTTACCTCTTCTCGCAATGTTCATTTGTTTATGGTGCCTGAGGAGAAATTGACTCAGCCCGGGACAAAAGCTAAATTTAAAAAGCAGCTTTAAAAAAAAAATTCTGTCTTTTTGTAAATGGCGTCAGTTCCTCTCATGTCCGGCTTTACGTGTAACCCTTTCTTTGCCAGATATAATATATCACAGGAGAGACGTTGGGTGTGTGTGTGGGGGGGGGGGGGTGTAAAAAAATGGGGGGAAAATCCAGAGTGGACCTGGGAAAAGGAGAGAAAAAGGGGAAGACAGAATTAAAAAAAACAAATCGGGTGGACAAAGAAAGAAAAGGAACAAAATACAAAAGGAAGGACAGACAAAGGGAAAAGGAGGGGAACAAATAGAGAGACAGAAAGGAAATGGCATGAAATAAAATGACCACAACAGATGAATAGGAGGGAATGGCACAACATATTATTTTGAGGGTGGGGGTGGAGGGGGGGGGGGTCGGAGGTAGGGGGATGGAGTGTAAAAAGAAAGGAGTGCGTTAGAGCAGAGGAATGAATGAACCAAAGAAGAGAAGAACTGGGATGGCGTTCATCTCGATTCCGAGGGTATCTTGAAAAGCTAACTTTTGCGTTGTTTTTGTTTAATTGGTATCGTTTCTATGTTATTTCTTATGGGAGGCTCTGTCACATTCTGCAGTTTTCTTTTTGTCGCATATTATTATGACTTGACATGGTAGGAGATTGGGGAAGTGAGCAGTGACTGTGTTGTTAATATACAGAGATATGTTTTACCGTGTCGAGCTAGAGAGAGAGAAGGGGGCGGGGGGAGGAGAGAGAGAGAGAGAGAAAGAGAGAGAGAGAGAGAGAGAAAGAGCGAGAGAGAGAGAGAGAAAGAGAGAGAGAGAGAAAGAGAGAGAGAGAGAGAGAGAGAGAGAAAAGAGAGAGAGAGAAAAAAAGAGAGAGAGAGAGAGAGAGAGTCGAACATGAACGTTTATGATAATTATATTACTGCACACATTAAGACATTAGTATAATTTCTTTCCTTTTCATACTGGCGGACATTAAGAAAGATCCGCTCTCTAACTGTATACGTTTAGTTCGGACATTTTGCCTCCTCACCCAGTCAGCAAATACCCAATTTCTAAACACACCTTTAATGGTGGCATATTCACACAGTGGAATGCAAATTTGACCCGATATGCTGTTTGGGATAGAACCCAGACGCTTAAGCAATAGCCCACATAGTAGCAACCTGCATTACTTTCAAAGTGTCAGGAACTGATTTTGGCAGTCTCTCGCATTCCACATCTACGATTACCTTGACCTGATCAATATTTCATTTTTCTATGTACAGTCGTCTTAGTCTACTAAGATGTTCATGATGATCTTTGTTTCTCGTGGGGCCTCAGCCTAAGGTTATTGGCCTCGTATTCTTGATTTGTGGTCTGTATCAGATGTTTATTGTAGTTCATTTTACTTCGTTTTTTTGTTTTTGTTTGTGGTAGTTGCTGTTGTCGCCACTACTGCCATGTGGTTCCCTGGTGTATCACGACATTAGTTCTTGTTTGTTGGCAACTCCACCATTTGCACCACTGAGAAATTCGACGTTAATCGTCTTGCGGCTTTAGTTATTATGATAAGGAGTTGGAATAAATCGTAACTATGAAACAGCTTGGTAAGTGCCCCAACGCATTTTAAACAAGTGTCAAAGTGTGCATTAAATATCTTTTCTACATACTAAAAGATCTCCGGTTTTTTTTTTCAGACAATAGAGATAGAACAAGCGAGACATGAGGTCGTGATATAACAGACCGATGATCAAAATCTTGCTTTTCTATAATTATACATGTTTGAACTGTCCTGACCGATATCTCACATTTCATAACTATAGTCATCGTGTCATACTATGTTTAGTCATCTTGACCTATTTCGTTTACAGTCACCTTGACCTGCTTTGTTTACAGGCACCTTGACCTACTTTGTCTACAGTCACCTTGGCCTTCCATGTGTACTGTCACTTTGACCTACAAGGACCAACATCTTATAATATCCTGCATGACCCATCTCACTGACCTCACGCCTCTCACACCCAGTCTATCGGTTCAGATTGACCGATTTGTCACCCGCGTAAAGCCAGGGTCAATGTCACCATAACCACGAAAACAAATTAATGTGAAGAATCCAAAAACAACTCCGCAACAAATAAATTAACGTCACCGCAAGAATTAATACAAATCCATTATGTAAAGCCTGAAAGGAGTTAATGTAATTACTAATGAACAAAAGGAAATCATTAGAGTGTTTTCTCCAATCTTTAAAAATTAAATTCACTTTTCCAAGACATTAAGAGAATCACTTTGTTTCAGATGCTCTAAAATGGGAAACTTTAATTCTGCCTCACTGGCCATCCCGAAATGTGGTCCAAAAAACTGGCATAAGCGCAGAAAGGCTTCAATACGTACAATCTTGACTTTTGCATTCTTATTTTTGTTTCTTTCAGCAGGACATCGACAAGTCAAGCTTTCAAGCTTGAAATTGAAATTTCCTCATTTGGCCCAAAAGTGTTCCCCGTTACCACCCAAGGATGTTTAGACTGAAACAAACAAACACAGAAAAATGTAATTAAAATGATTTCCGGGGCACTTGAAAGTATGGTTGATCATCAGAAAGGGTCAGATTAACTAAAACTGGCGACATTAGTTCTTTTTGGTTGCAACTTAACTTGTTGTGCAACTGAGAAATTTGGCGTTAAACGTTTGTAGTTTAGTTATTATGATAAGGGATTAGAATAATCGGAACTGTGAAACCGCTTGACAAGCGTCACAATGCACTTTAAACTAGTTTCAGTGTGTGCATTTGTCATACCTTTTCTACACAGTAAAAGATCTCCAGTTTTTTCAGAAATTGATGCTAGAACAAACAAGAACTCAGGTCGCGATATGGAGCTGAACATCTAGTTCATTTAGGCCAGTGTGGAGCTGAGTTGAATTTGAATTTATATTGGAAAAATGAAAGACAACAGATGGACAAGGCGTTGAACTGGATGGGCGCCTAGACAAGTAAAGAAAAACAAGAGGATGCCCTGGGACACGATATGATAACATAAGACACGATATGATAACATAAGACACGATATGATAAGAATCGCCAAATCTTTATTATCCCGTGGGGGAAATTCCCTTTTACAGAACGTTTAAGAGCATACAATCATATGACACACACATCTTAGACATCATTAAAGGGAATTACCCTGGTTTTTGGTTTAAGATTGTCTGAGAAATACAGGCTGAGGATTTATTATTTTTTTCTGTGTACGCGTGCGAGCGTTCGTGCGTGTGTGTTTAACCTGGTCTGGAATTTCGGATTGCCAAGGGCATACATGTATCAAGAGATGACAAGAAAATAGATTAAAGCAAAAAAGAATGAAAAACAAGCATGAGCAGAGAAGGAAAAAATGATCCAGCCTTCCTGGGAAACAGCCAGGGACCTGTAATAAGAGTTCTGACCACATGGGGGAGGGAAAGATTATAGGCGATGTCACTGTGTTCGTGATTCCCAGACAATAGGTTCTGGACGGCTTCGGGCAAAATGACACAGGCCTGAACTCCCACGGGCATTCATGGAACATTGGAACTTGACACTTGGGAGGGAGTGAATTCAGGTACAAGGATAAATAAATTAATGGGTAAATAAAGAATGAAGTAAATAAATTAAAAGGTAGAGTGATAGACAGACAGATAGATAGATAGCTAGATAGATAGATAGATAGATAGATAGAATAGATAGATAAATAGATAAATAGATAGATAGATAGATAGATAGATATAGATAGATAGATAGATAGATAGATAGATAGATAGATAGATAGATAGATAGATAGATAGATAGATAGATAGATGGATAGATAGATAGATAGACAGATAGATAGATAGACAGATAGATAGATAGATAGACAGATAGATAGATAGATAGATAGATAGATAGATAGATAGATAGATAGATAGATAGATAGATAGATAGATAGATAGATAGATAGATAGGTAGATAGATAGATAGATAGATAGATAGATAGATAGATAGATAGGGTTGTCAACTAACAGCCAACAGTACTAGAACCTCCTGTCATAATGACATTTCTGTTGCAGAACAACAAAGACGGAAACGAAACTTGAAATCTTAGAGCTGTGAGAGATCAGATTGAAGACTACCCGTAGACTCGGACAAATGTCAATTATTCCCAAGAAACAGACAATCTCTAAATTATTTACATCAGATAATTGGTAAATGACATTGTTGTTTCATAAATATCACCCGAGACTTGAAGGGTTCAAACCGCGGTCACTGTCACCATTTTCCTTAGATTTCATTCTCAAAGCAACGTGCGCAATCGTTTGACATGAACCCCCTCTTCTCGATTTCTCTCAGACACAAATTGAGTTTGATATATTGAGTCCAGGCTCATGAATAATGGAAAGCCGTAACAATTTATAAAGCGTGAGAAGTAATTACCTCATTTTGGTGGTTTCATTAAGCAGAGCCTACTCTCGCCTACAGGGGAATGAACGAGTAGGCGGCTTGTTAAGATTACATTATGGGGAGCACAGACAAGTCTAGACAATGCCCAACCAGGGAATAAAGGCCGTAGATTTGTGACGGCCTGGACTGGGGACAGGGAGACTAGATCAGTGGTTCTCAACCTGTGCGATATCAGCGAACAAACCTAGGTGTGTTTTATGAACAGAGAAAGCCTTTTTTTTTTTTTTTAGTGCATTTAATCAAGAATGCTTTGTTTTTAAATGAACGCGCCAGTTCGTGTTGGAAAACCTTAATACTCCAATTCGTGTGTAATCTTTGTTTCTTTTGAAATGTATCTCCCGGGTTTTGAGAAACGGGGGATGAAGGGAGTGGGGGGGGGGGGCGATGACAGAAAATTTAGAGTTTACGGAGGGGCGATTGCCTGAAAAGGGTTGAGAACCGCTGGACTAGAGCGTAATGAATCGCTATAGGTAGAATGCGCATATCCACCATCTTGTCTGTCCGGACCCACGCTTCATCATGGCGATGGTGGCTTTAATTTTGATTCGTTAGCTGATTTGCACTGTGAGCACTTCAGGCGTCGCGAACCAATCGGCGGCGAGTCCTAAAAACGTTTACTACTGTAAACAATGACACGTGTATACGCACATGGGAGACGTTCCGCCAATTCTTTCACTTCCTTTCCCTTGTTTACACGGATGGTAGGGAATCTGACGAGCTTGAATCCATCCTTTCCACCCCTGTCATAACAGTCAACTGCAATGCAACCAGCAGGCATTTTAACCGCTTCTCGAAGTTACACTCATCAGCTGATCCACCGGCCATCTTGTTTGGCGGAAGTACAAAACAAAAACACTCTGTGACGTCATGCGCATTCTACCAATAGTTTATAGTTTGGATGAACACGAAACTGTCAAAGTGTTTTGGGGTGGGTAATTATTGTTTAGAATGAGTGTTTGGTTGCTGTTGTTTTTTTCCCTGAAGGGAGAGAACTTGAAAAAAACGGTTATTGAACTTTGAAATGAATTTTGGTGAACCCGAATTAATCAGTCTTATACTTTAAAATCACGCAACTCGGCATGTGCAGTTAAACGTGTCTTAGATAGTACCAGTGTTTATTCTCTACATAAAACTTTGGCATTTATATTTCTATTTTACCACCCAAATTAGACAATCTCAAAGCAAAATAATGGTAATATATAAGGAAAGCTCTTTTTAAAAAAACAGAACATGTATACGAGGCCAAGTCTTTATTTTTAGGGGGTTTCACTGCTCTTGGTATTTACACCCAGCTTTTATTATTTTCATTTTTCTTCTTCTTGTTTCTGTGTGTTTTTGTGGCAGAGATTATTATTTTTTTTTTAGAATTTTGCCGGGGGAGCGGCTTTGTTCGGCCGGCTCTTCTCGACTCTCAACTTCCAAGATATCTTTAACGTGCGTAACGTGAACAGTGGTCCTTCGAGTTTTTCGTCCTCATCCGAGAAGACTAGGTGCTGGATTCTACCTACCATAGGAACAGGGACAGGAATTTTTTCCCCAAAAAATTTCAAAATGCCTGCACCGATTCGGGATCGAACCCGGTAACCTTGCCTCTAGACCAGGCATGTCAAACTGAGAGTTGCCGAAGGGCCACGTGGGTCCCATTATGTCATCATGGGGGCCACACACGGCAAATATTTGCACACAGTACAACTAATTGAAGTCACTGAATAAAATTTACTGCAGGATATTTTGTTGCTTAATATGCACATACAATAGGTATACGAATGTTTTAGCAGCATTCACAAATACAAACTAAGAAAATAGTTTGATCAAAAAAATTAAGGACATAGTATTTTCGTATTTTGCAACAGCAACAAAAACATTGTTAAAAGAACACAACAGTTTAAAACTGAAACATTTATTTGCTACTATTCAAAAGGTTTTAGTGTTTTGTCCTGAGGTTTGACACCTTTTTTGGCTGACAATTTTTGGTATGTCCGGCTGAAGTGTCTGTGCTGTTCCGACTTTGATCAAAGATGTCAATGCTGATTAATCAGCCTTGTTCTCCGAGAGGAGGTTTTTGTTGATTTCATGAAAGAAAATAGCTGTTCACACACATAGGTAGAACCAAACATTGCCATTTATATTACTAAAAAATACGATAAAATGTATACAATTTATATTATGAAAATAAAACGTGCTCGCACTGTAGAAACCTTTACGAGGGCCGCAACTTTGCTTTTAAAGGGCCGCATGCGGCCCGCGGGCCGCATGTTTGACATGCCTGCTCTAGACCATCTCGTCCCCGCAGGCCTCATAAGTCTTGAACTTTCTGTAACTTTTGAACCGCTGGAGATAATGAAATGAAATAAAAAGCCTTGCTATCGTTAATTCAGCGTTCCATTGATCCCGTACCTGAGCTAAAGCTAAATGAGCATTCAGGCATGATAGAAACGGTCAAAACACTTGACCCGACAGGCTGAAACCTCATACGCGTGAAGAGCGGTTCTGAACCTCGTTGTTTGGCCGTCCAAGTCAGGACATCAAGTCATTACAAAAATGAAATATTTTTATTTCACGGGAACAACAATCTTTGTTTGTTTCATTTTATTTGTTTAAATTTTTGAATTAGCCTAATCCGTTCATAAGTTTCAGCAGTTTAAAGTGTGTAGCAAGACTTATGCAGGTTCGTATAGAACTAGATGTGATTAAAAAGGTGTTCATAGCAGTTGAGAGGAACTGGAATTGAACTCTTCGTTCATCCTATGGCTGTAATTTTTGGAGCATTTCCGGAGATATTATTATTGTAAGGACTTGTAAGCAAAATTAGTTATATGGAAACAAGAGACCCTTTCTGTCTTCATGCGGGCCTCGCTTTACAACGGTGGGAATTCCTCAAGTCAGTGGCGTAGAGTAGGCGGGGCCACGGGTGTGGTTGCCCAAGGCGCAAAATACTTAGAGTGGAACATTTAAACTAGAAAATGAATAAATAAATAAAGTAGTGATAATAGATTTAAAACAAAACAGAACAGCCCCTCACCCCCCCCCCACTCCTCCAACACACACACACAAAATCTCCCAGTGTTCGAACATTCTACACAGTTCTCCAAAATGACCTGGCAAATACATGTTGCCACGTGCTGTCTGTCCAGGCGTCAGAAGGGTGCAACACTTGATTTGTCACGGGCACCGGCAACCCATGCTACGCCACTGGCTCAAAAGTCTGCATCTCACTCCATTCTAGCTGACATCATTGGAATTTTCTTGATTTTCAGGAGATGTGTAAGATCCTGTAACCAAAACATTATATCGTGCGGAGAAACGCACATGCTCACGCATTCCTCTCTTTAAAGGCGTAGAAATTCCTCGACGGACTTTTTCATCCCATCAGCTGCATCTCTCTCTCTCTCCATCCTGGCTGACCCAGGAGTTTAATCTCAGCGAGAGTTCTCCTTTCACGTCATCACTTTTAGCCTTGGCAAGTACTAGCCGATTTTGATTGTACGACTAATTGGATGGTGACATCAGAGCATTGAGTTTCAGTGTGACATCGCGCACCAGCCCTCTAATTGGGGCTTACCAAAGAGTATGTATTTATGGCGAGATCTCACTTCCGCCAATTTGAGACACAAGGTCGCTGCGGCAAAAAAATTGAAGTATCGAAAGGGACCGCCTTCACCAAATCTAGTGTGCATATCTGTTTACTGTGGTTTGTTCATATTTTTGGGTTGATTGAAACCATTTAGAACCGTTTGTAAGTTCTTACGCCTCGTGGAAATGCACAAACGGGTATTGTTTACCGCAGCGACCTACTTTCAGCGTCATGCTAACAGTGGTTTCGCAGAGCTTCCCGTGTCTCGCAGTGCAAATCGACCAATAGTGAAATCTCTCTATATACATACATATTCTCTGGGCTTACTAAACCTCTGTGTAGTAACGTCGCTCTCCGATTAGTCAACCAACTGGTTCGACTGTGACGTCACAACATTGATTTTCATCGAGACCTCGTGCAGCAGCCAACTAGTTCGATCTCATTGAAGCTCACTATCTAACTAGCCAGCCGACCTAACTGGTCTCGTCCATAGCATCCGACCCGCTCCGCTATTTTTACAGAAAATGACGTGTAAAAAAGTAAAATACCCTTTGCCTCTATGTGGTCTGGTCCACAGCATCCGCCGTACTATATTTGCGGAAAATGACGTTTAGGAAACACTCTTAGCTTCTATAGCAGTGGGGAGCGGAGCGGAACGGGTGCTGTAGACAAGTATACAGAGGCAAAGAGTGTTTTACATTTTTATACGTCATTTCCCGTAAAAATAGCGGAGCGGAAGTATTGCTAAGGACGAGTCCAGTGATGATAAGACTAAACCAAGGGCCTAAACTTGCTTGATTGTGATTTGCCTCAGCTGTAATTGAAAACGATGGGCTGAAATTTAAGCGATCTTTTCCCTACGTTCATCTTTTATGGTTGCCGTTCATTTTTTTTTCTGGCGATGATGATGATGACGATGATGATGACGCGAAAGGGTGGAACAAAATTAACTTCGTGAAAATATCAGTTTCAACAATAAAAAATTGTGGGCAGTGAGGCAAGAAGACAATGATGGAGAACTCGGAGGTTCTCTTTTTATTATTATATTTAATGCAGTTCACTCACATACGCAAACCATCACTCACAATAAAAAAATATCTACTCGTTTACACACATGCAAACCATCACTCACATCTACTCGTTTACACACACACACACACACACAAACAAAGAGATCTGAAATTTAAAAAAACATAATTATTCTCGCAGTGACCGGTTCAAGGTCCCATTTTGCAATCAATACCTTTAGTTTTGCATCGTTCAAATGCGTCGTGAAAAGGTCAGATAATGTGGCTAAGTCATTATTGAAATCATCTGTACATTGCCGCCACTAGCTGATGTCACAGTTTATTTTTTATGATTATCTATTTATTTTATCATTATTTTTTCTCTCACAAGGACGGTGTTTGCACTTTATTTCGTGCAACCATTTAGGAAATTTGGCCAGAGTGATAAAGGAAAAACAGCCTTGTTGTGACATAAAAAGCGTCAATTTAGCCAGATTGGGCATTTGATTTTTTTTTGACAACATTTATATTTTCGAAACCTTGATTGTTTGTTTTTCCAAATGCAGAAGTTAATTAAAGATTTTTTTTTTAATTGTTATTTTTAGAGATGTTTGTCGAGATTTTTCTTCCCACTTTTTATTAATGAAGGTAGGAAAGACAAGTATCGATTGTTTTCAATCAGTTGCAATGCCGATCATATTTCTAGGCAATAACGATAATTAGTATGTTTTGTCCTTACATTCAACTGGGAACAAAACAAATAAAAAAAAAATAAAAAAATAAAACCGAAATTCAACACATTCTTGGCTTTCAAATGTTTATTTGGTTTGATGAAACAAAGATGGCCAATCTGGCAGAAAAAAAAAAAAAGTAAAAACGAGATTAATCACGAAATACAATCTTCAAGGTCTCGAAGGCAGGAGGTGAAGACATGATTATTGCCATGTAATTGTTTCCTTGTTATTATGTCGAAACAACAACAAAAAAATCTTCAATGCTGATTATTGCATTCCGGCTATTTTGTTCCATGAACGCACAGATACAAAAAAATCGTGAGAATACAGGGCATAGAGGGGAATAACCGCATCACGTGGTTTCTATGGTATCGCATGCGGGGGGCTTTAATACAGGTTGTGATTGCCACACTGTTTGCCCCAACCCCCACCCATCCCCGGAGAGAAGATATACTATATTTTATTTTTATTAGGTGGATGGAAATTAACGGGAAATTGATGTAGACCTTGTTGAGCTGCCTAAGGAGTGAACCAGAACAAGGCTGAAGTAGGCGCCAAACCTGGTGGCTCGCTCCCGAATTATTATGCATAACAGTAAAACACAACTCACTGTCCACATGGCGATGGTATGGACAGTGAATAGTGCTTTAGTGCGATGCATATAGTCGAAAATAAGATTTGGGGGGGGGGGGGAACCCAGATTGTTAAATGTAGGTCAGCCATCAAATAGAGTGGTGATTGGAGAAGGTGAGGCAAACAACTGGCCATGAGTAAAGCTCAGACTACTCATATCAACTGACTAGTATGAAATGCAGTGTTTGCTCAGAGAGTATAGATGTATAGAGAGGGTTCACTTCCGCCAGATCGCGAAACTAGGTCGCTGCGGTAAACAAGAAATTGAAAAATAGAAGAGACCTTCTTCACCAAAGATAGTGTGCATATCTGTTTACTGTGGTTTGTTCATATTTTTCGGGCTGATTGAAACTATTTACAACCGTTTGTAAGCTCCTACGTCCCGTGGAAATGCACAAACAGGTATTGTTTACCGCAGCGACCTACTTTGGGCTCCATGCTAACAATGGTTTCGCAGAGCCTCCCATGTCTCGGGGTGCAAATCGACCAATAGTGAACCCTCTCTCTCTATATATATATATATAATCTCTGGTTTGTCTCATTCAAGAGCAAGATTAAGGTCACAGAATTGGGGAATTTTGGGTAAGATTGGTGAAGCCTACTGATTAAGTGTTGAGCCACCATTCCTGCGTCTATACCAGCCTTAGTCTGGTTCACCCCTTAAAGTGGGACATCGATACCGCAGTGATGAATTCGATGGACAGATTACAATAATCTCTTCCTGGCCCCTGTCTACGACATGTTGAGAATATAATTATATATTAGAACCAGTTCTGTTTTCTCTAACTGAAATAGAAGTAGGCCCTATATTTTGTACTGACGACGACAAAAAATGAGTACGGTCGAAAGAGAAGGGAGAACATTCCATAATGTACAGTCAACTTGTTTCTGAATAAAAATGGAAAACGGAGTTTTAAAAATGTGCGGGCCATTTTTAGACTGTGATCGGAAAGTCTAAAAAAAATATATATATTTAATTTCAAAAATGAATTAATTTAAAAAGCCAATTAGGGGTTGGTAATTATTGTATCGGAATGTCGAAAAATGCCCGAGAAATTTTCCGTGATCCAAAAGACTGCAAATTTACCACCAAAAATAACAACAAAAAAATATAAATAAAATTAAAAAATCAAATAGTGAATCCTGAAAAGGTTTGATGATTTAATGAAATAATATTAATTTAAGGGGAGAAAAGGGAGACGGAGGCATCTTTAGAGACAGGTAACCTTTGGGGAGGTGGAGAATACAAAGGGTAGAACAATTGCTGCGAGGGGAGTGGTAGGGACGAAGAGAAGGAAACACAAAAAAAATTAATGGGAAATGGCGATGAGCTCGAGTTTCAGTCGACACGATAACGATTACTGTGCCAGGGAGAAGCAAGGCCATAGATAGAAATATAACAGAACAACTGCTGGACACAAGAATTGTAATAACGAAAATACAAATTGTCTGCAAAATCATATTATAAAGGGAGTAATTAACGGCTGGGCCTTGAATTCTACAAAATATCATTATTATGCGTGAAAGAGTGTACGTAGATATATTTTAAAAGGTCTTGAAATTCGCTATATTTTTTAATACTTACGTTGATTTTGAGTCACAATTGAGTTGAGCAGAAAAACGTGTTTAGACATTTTGAGCTGGAAAAGAAAAGATGTATTTTCTTCCAGTAGAATTAAAAAGTATGACGGGAAATTTCGTTCTGCGCCTCAATTTACACATTTGCGATCGAAATTCAACTTTAAAAATAACGTCTGTGCATTCCCCGGGCCAACTAGCAATTATAAAATTTAATCGAAAAAAGGCGACACCTTGATATTTGTATAATTACAGTTGTGCTGAAGGAAATTTCCACCAAGTCATTTTCTTATGCTGATTTAGAATCAGTGAATTTCTTATTCTGCCCTGTAATTTCTGTTTTTCCTTTTTATAGGAGGGGAATGAATGTTTATTTTAACCCTAATTTAACATCGCTGGTTCCAAGACGCATTCTGCTATCATGGGTCACCTCTGACCCAGACTCAGAATATAGTAAAAAAAATAAAAAAATAAATAATGCACCTTCCTAATCTATCATCCTGGGTCACCACTGACCCAGACTTGGAATAAAGCAAAAATAATGACTGTTCTTAGTCTGCTATGTAATTTCTGTTTTATTTTTTTGTAGGGGAGAAAGAAAGTCTATTTAAGCAAATGTCAGCATCGCGCCTAGTGAGACAATAAACACTGGTACCAGAAAACAAGGTGAGAGATACGTCTGAGGTCGTATCTGCCAGAGGTAAATGAAATAAGTGTCGTTGAGACTCGGGAAAACGCAATAAATGAAATCAGCCGGGCAGTCTTGGAGCCGTACTGGACGGCTACCAAGATAAATAAACATTGGATTCATATGGAGAATTTGTATCAGTCTGAAATTCCCATTCCAGTGTGGACTGGTCAAAGACATTGTTGACTTCTCGCAGCAATAACCCCTTGTGTTGGCTGGCGTCAATGCAGTGGCGGATCAACATTTTTCTTTTATCCTGAAGGTGGAACTGTTACAGGGCCCCTTCATAAGGTGGTCTAGAGGCAAGGTGCTCGCCTCTCGTGCCAAGGGTCCCGGGTTCGAAACCCGGGCCGTGCAGGCATGTTGGAAATTGGGATTTTTCTCATATTTTCGTGTCCCTGATCCTCTTGGGGGTAGGATCGAGTACCTAGTCTTCTCGGATAAGGACGAAAAATTCGAAGGGCCCGTGTGCACGTTGCGCACGTTAAAGATACCTTGGCAGTTGGAAATCGTAAAGAGCAGGCCGAACAGGCCGCTGCCCGGGCAAAATTAAATTAAAATTCATCTCTACCAGTAAGACAAAAAACAACAACAAAAAAAAAAAAGACGCCGACCGGCGCTGCACTGTGCCGACGACGTTCCTGCTCCAGTTATAACTGGGCTGCCATGGCACAAAGGCAAATTTCCCAAATGGGATTAAAGAGTTATACAAATACAAATACAAATACAAATACAAATAACCAGCAACACTTGGGCAACATCCAAAATGTATTCATTTATAAAAGTTTCTTCAGGGTCCCTCCGGGATTAGGGGCCCTGTTCGCTTCATAGCAGATCCGCCACTGCCTCAGAGTTATTATAACTATAGAACTTATTGGCATACGGGGATGTGGATTTCACACCGCTGAAAACCCTTGAATAAAATCGAGTTTGTTGGGAGTGTTCCGAATGTAGGTCAATTGTTGCTTTGTTTTAGCCAACATTTTCTGAAGGCCATGAAGTGAATGTATGTCGGTGTTTGTCTTGGGCAGAGAAAATTGAATGTTTAGGGTCTGCTGGGTCAGCCAAAGGGATTCGGTGTCGGACTTGAGATAGATAGATAGATAATCAGACAGACGGTCAGTCAGAGAGGGCCAACAAACAGAATAGATAGATAGATAGATAGATAGATAGATAGATAGATAGATAGATAGATAGATAGATAGATAGATAGATAGATAGATTTTTGGGGGGTGGGGGTCGGTGAGTGGATAGAATGTTTTATTCAAAGAGCTTAAAGCTTCAATTTATTGACTTCACCCAAATCTAATTTCTTTGACAGTCATACTGCATGGCTACACTGCGTCAGGTATTTGCCATTTTGATGTATGTGCATTTTTGCCTTTCCGAGAGAGTGAGTATTGAAGTTTGGTCGCCAAAAGGGCTAAAACACATTAAACATTACGCCACAAACACATATCCCAAAAAGTTTTTAGCCGATTGGAATGACACTTATATAAAAATAATTAAATTAGGAATGAGAGAATCACTTTCATAATAAAACCTCAAGATTGCACACTGTCACCTACAACAATAATTATGGCAAGTACTTCTCAACTTGTTGTGCATGAACGCTAAACGTTTGAAGAACACACAGCCAGTGTGAATGAGAAACACACGCATGGAATAACTTCTTGTTTCCCTGCAAACACTTGCTTAAGATTTGTTTTTGACACATGAGACTCTCAATCCACCTGCACCTGGTAATTTCGAACATAAGGGCTATAGAAGATAATCATATTTGAGGTACAGCTGGTATGCATTAGCGGATATTACCCAAAATAGTTGCCAGGTTTCCAGGAATAAGATAATTTAGTTCTCTACACTACCGACTTTCATTTTTTATTTAGCTTTTTTTTTCTTATCAGACTCCAGGCATGCTTATCTCGTTTTTGTAGATATGAAAGCTTTTAGAAGTAAGATATGTTTATTGACGTGTTTTTGGTGTAAATTCTGGCAAATTGAGCGCTCATTAAATCAACACGTTCCAGTAAACATCTGATTTAGTTCTTTTGAAAAGAAAACAAGCTGTTTTGTTTGAAATGTTTAGCTGGTGGGTTTTGCGTTCTTGTTCAGGAGAGCAGGGCGATAGCAAAGACGAGTGATGTGTCCCCGTCAGATCCTCGACGAAGGAAAGTCAAAAATTGGCAAAAAGAAAAACTTTTATGTAGCAAAGCCTCGCGGCAAGAAATAATACCCAGACCATACAATAAACCTCAACGAAAAAGGGAAGGCAGAAGAAGAATTCTAAATAAGACCTTGAGAATGTATGGAATGTGTGGAAGTTGACTTTCCCCACCTTCTGCCCTTAATGACTATCAGGCTGAATTTGAACTACGGAGCTCTTGTGCTAGATCTAGTAGCAATTGCTCTAACTATTGTCCCACTGCACCGACGTTGAACCACTGATTTCATATAATCAAACAGGAGGCAGGTTTAGATACATAGATAGATGATAGATAGATAGATAAATAGATAGATAGATAGATAGATAGATAGATAGATAGATAGATAGATAGATAGATAGATAGATAGATAGATAGATAGATAGATAGATAGATACTTTTAGATAGATTACAGATAGATAGATACTCATCAAAGCTAACACCAAACTACATCTGTATTCTTATGTTTAGTATCAAACGCCTGTTGGTTTTCCTTTGTATTTCTGATTCATTGTAACATTTCTTTGATGTTTCTTGCATGTAGATTTGTAACGACCAATTTTTTAATTATTATACAATTTTTTTTTGTTTTTTGTACTTTGACTTCCACAATTGAAATAATGGGCTAGTTCTATGTAAAGATAGAGACTGAGATTTTACTTTTAAATGGAATTGGTCTCTCATCTGAAATAGTTAACGTGCAAATCTGCAGTTTATAACGTCAGCCTCCACATTGAAAAACTGGGGACAATAACAGCTTGCGTGGCACGGTTGGAACAGGATATCCAGATATTGGCAAAAAATTGGAAGGTAAATAATATGTCTTTGTGTTAATCTGTCTGCCAGTCTGACTACCGACTTGTCTCCCTGTCTCCCAGTCTGACTATTTACGTTCCAGAGTCCAACCTGAAAGCGGGATTTACTGTCTCCTTTGTCTGTCAGATAACAGGGAATTTTTCAATTAAAGTGTTCATATGTCTGCCACTATGTCTGTCTGATCTCTGCCCCCTACCGAGACTTGACGATGACAATACATGTTTTCTGCACTCCGGCATTGTGGTTTTCAAACGTGGGGAGTCTTGGTCCTTTTAAAGAATCAAGTAATATGAAGAATGTAGTCCCAGCACGTACATTCGGCATTAAAAATCGTTGACAATGAACAGGCCAGTAGTTTCATATATTTAGCTGAATTACTGGTGACAACCATAATGTAATAAAAATATGATTTTGATAACATCGACAGAGCTTGAAGTATGCAAAGGCGTAGTGATTCCAAGGTCTAGCTGTAATCAATTTTGTTTGTTTTTTAATTGGGTTATGTATATTTCCAAGTAGCCCGTTTAGAAGCGTGTAATGTTCACATATATTATAGACTATGATAATATAATGCGGATGTCTCTTTGGTAAAGAAAGCGATATACAAAATGCCATTTTGTTATTGTTGTTATTGAAATCCCAGCAGTTGATTTGCTCGTCCATGCCTGGTTATCGCAACAGCTTCAGGAAGAGCCGAAAGTCTTTCTAATAGAAGAGCCGAAATCGCCTTCAGAATGCCAAACGAAACAGACACACGTAAAATGAACACAAGTAATCAGTATACCTATGAGTCTCGGTCTCAACAAATTGTATAAGAAGAAGGATATTTTGCCACATTTCTGTCTGTAATTTACGTTCAATAATTTTCGGACTCTGATCCGTGGGAAAGGTTTCCAGTCACTTCTATGGCGCACTGACTTGGGTTAAAATTAGAACGGATTTGCGAATGGTAAACAGATTTTGTTTACGTAAAGTGGAATTGTCTTGGTGCACTGAAAGTGTAAAATTTAGTTAAATCTGTGGCGGCATCAACACGTGAAACATTTTTAAACACAATAATTCAGCTCTTTAATGTGTTTCTCTCTCTCTCTCTCTCTCTCTCTTTCTTTCTTTCTTTCTCTCTCTCTCTCTTTCTCTCTCTCTCTCTTTCTTTCTTTCTTTCTCTCTCTCTCTCTCTTTATTTCTCTCTTTCACTCTCTCTCTTTCTTTCTCTCTCGCTCTTTATCTTTCTCTTTCTCACTCTCGCTCTCTCTTCCCCTCTCTCTCTCTGTCTCTCACTCTCTCTTTCTCTCTCTCTTTTTCTCTCTCTCTCTCGCTCTCTTTCTCTCTCTTTTTCTTTTTCTCTCTCTCTTTATCTCTCTCTTTCTCTCTCGCTCTCTGTCTTTCTCTCTCCCTCTCTTTCTTTCTTTCGCTCTCTCTTTCTCACTTTTACTCTCTCTCTTTTACATTTAAAGCACCTAATATGTACATGTCCTCGCATACACACATATATGCGCGCGCGCACACACACACACACACACATATAGGCAAAGTGTTCAAGAAAAGAGAAATCACCTAACTACAATTATCTCCTCTCACGCGTGATGCGGGAAAAAGGAAATAAAGACCCAGTCTTGAATTGGCTTTTGTGATTACAACATGTCAGCTCGCCGGGGGGAGAGAGAGAGTGAAAGAAATGTAGAGATTCCCAGAATCTTCCACTCTTCAGATTCCGCCCACATATTTTACATCCTTATTCTCGAAACTTCGGCAGCACCAGCCTTTTAGTTTCATCGGGGGTCCATTAAGTCCTGCTTGAAACCCCTGCAATCACAAAGTCTGATCTCAGCGTCGGGCGGGGTGAATAACACAAAATTGTCCATGAAATGGCAGAGCCATGGCCGAGTTAAATCTGGTCAGTAATTGTGGCATAGACGAGACATGGGGGCGAGGCGGGGTGGGGGGGGGGGGCAGGTGGCGGGGGCGATCAGACAATAGGGAATTATGGGGAGCGGGGCTGAGATTGGGGGTGGGCGCAGAGAAGCTGGAAAGGGATGTTGTTAGGATGTTGGGATCATGTAGTAATTTACATCAAAAACTATTGCTGAAAAAAGAACACATCTTAGTATTTTCCCTGTTTGGTTTTTGTAATTGGACTTCGCGTCCCTAACAACATTCAGTGGGAAGAGAATAGTGACTGTCTTTGTCATATCTTGAAATTGCGCTAATCGCATTTATTTCGTAACTGTGATGTCAAGGGATGCAAGTCAGAGGAAAAGGTGTCATAAAGGGCAATAACTGGGAACTCCTTAAACTATCACATCAAGTTCTTTATTACTTCACTTAAGCTTAATAATGAGACATTAGAACAATTTCCTTCTCCACTTCGCACCATAAACATGCTTCCGTAAGAAATAGCTGTTGGCAGGGGATAATAATAATAATAATAGTTCGTCCATCAGGTATGATGATGACCTTAACAACACCAGAGGAATAAAGAACAGAAATTGTTGAGAATTTCTACACATGGACAATAAAGAGAACTAAAGGACACAGAGGACAGAACGGAAAGACTGTTCTTTCATGACTTATGGCTTCTCATGTGACTGATAAGTCCTATTTTTGCCCTGCAGACCCTTCCGCATATGCGGACATGAAAACCAACTGTGCTGCTGGCGCAAGAGTGTACAGTCGTATTTAGGTCAGTCCAGCTCTGTTCAATGTTCTCAGGGTCAAAAGTCACGCAATCCAATTTTGAGGAGAGTTCTGATGAGAGCTCGCTCTGTTTCTCAGCTGAGCAGAGTTTTGAAACATTTAGGCGTTTAGGTGGCGCTTTCCCTTGAGGACGTCTATTGCGCCTCAATGTTAGTCTGAGCTTGCAAACAACGAGTCTGTGGTCAGTTCCACATTCGGCACCACACATCGCCTTTGTTACAAGGACATCCTTTCTGTCAGTCTTCCTCACAATGACATAGTCTATAAGATGCCAATGCTTTGAGCGGGGATGCATCCATGACGTTCTGTTTCTCACGGGGAGACTAAAATTTGTGTTGGTAATGAACAAGCCAAATTCAGCGCACAAAGTAAGTAAGCGCAACCCATTGTTATTGCATGAACCAACCCCATGAGGGCCCAAAACATTTGGCCACGCTGAGATTTCGGAGCCAACCCTAGCATTGAAGTCCCCCAAGAGAATCAGCTTATCAGCTGCCGGGACAGAGCATATGACAGATTCTAGATCAGAATAGAACTTGTCTTTGGCTTCATCTGGGTTTGTCATGGTGGGCGCATATGCGCTAATGAGGGTGGCTGACTGGCTTTTCCCAAATGGGATCCTGAGTGTCATTAGCCTGTCATTTATTTCAATTGGCATGGACTGCAAGTTTCTGACAAGGTCATTTTTAATTGCAAACCCAACACCATGCTGTCTCGGTTCGACTGCACCCTTGCCTTTCCAGAAGAAGGTGTATCCACCACTGAGCTCTTTGAGTTGGCCACTATCAGGGAGTCTGGTCTCACTGAGTACCACTATGTCCAGGTTGTACCTGCTGAGCTCAATGGCAATAAGTGCAGTGCGTCTTTCCGGGTTGTTTGAGTTGTCCTGTAGTGTGCGTATATTCCAGACTCCTAGCCTGAGTAAGCTGAATTTCTTTTTGTTTCGACCGCAAAAAGGGATCCCCACTGGTCGCGGTATACCAGTCAGGGTGATGTGAAGTGGGCTTTCTTTAGGGCACCTTTTCTAGCCCCTTCCTCAGTTGAGGTGAGCAGTGCTATCCTTAAATAAGGCTGCTCAGCTACTGTGGGTGCTGCCTCCCCACGCCTCCACTTCAATCGACGATGAAGCGACCATAGCCCACAGCCACCAACGTGTAGGTCTGTGCTAACAGCTTCCAGTCTATCCAAACCTGCTGCCACCGCACTCGCCCATCGCCGTTGGAATTTTGAGAGGAAAGAAAACGAGACAAAGATGAAAGAAGACGAGGTGAGTGTTAAGACTGGCGCAAAGAATTTGTTTTTAGTGAGAAAGAGCTGCGCAAATATCAGACTCACTCTCTCGCCTGGACACAACTTATCCAAGTGGCAAGACAGGGTCAAGACGACTGGAAATGTATCCAGGTGCAGGAGGATGCCAGAGGGACAGTCATATTGCCTGACCGGCTGCCTGTAGGCTACTCCACAGCCTCGCAGTCCCAACTGACTAGGGTGAAAGACCCAAACCAAAGAACACCAATACTGGTGGATGCTCTGTGTCACGATATCCAGGCCAGAGTGACGGTATATTGCCATCTGCCCTATCAATCAACCACTGGCCTGCTGCCGCCAGCTTCGAAGCTGCGTCCGGGAAGTTTGCTCAATTCTTCGTCTGTGATTTAGGCAAACAAGCCTATGACCACACCGCTACCGGGGGCCAATATGAAGGACTCAAGTACTGAGGGTCACATTGTGCCCTAGCATGTGGCCGTTGGGTTAGATGAAACCTCCTCCGCCCTGGCCGTTTGCACCGACAGGTGCACGCCCACTGATATCATGCTAGCGTACCAGTTCATGAAACAGGTTGTACTGGATTACATGTTACCAGTAGCAGATTTTTCTGACCTGACACCTAGCAGGGGATATAGGCAGGGGATATAGTCTAATTATAAACCAACCCAAACAATAGAAAATTCACTTCACTTTTGCAGCTATGACTTAAGCTGGGTTTCCATGTGCACGGAAACGGCAACGGATACGTCAAAAACCCTTCAATTCGTGAAATAGAAAGAATGTTTTCATGGGTACCCGAACGCCGTTTCCGTACACATAATAATAATAATAATATATTGCATTTATATAGCGCCCAACCCCGTCGATGACAAGCTCTGGGCGCTTTAACAAACTCTTACACACACACACACACACGCATACACAAAAGAAATTCAAAAATATTTACTATTGTTGCTGCCGAAAAACACCTAGCCTAGTTTGTCTGAAAGAAATGGGTCTTCAGATGGCGTTTGAAAGAACCAATGTCATTAATTTCCCTGGTTGTCTTTGGAAGAGTGTTCCAGATGGTAGGGCCAAGAAATGAAAAGGACTTTTCTCCTACAGTGGACAGATTCATTTTAGGTACTTTCAATTTTGTAGTGTCAGATGATGATCTTAGTTGACGAGATGGAACATAGTAATCAGTTAAATCAACCAGGTACGATGGAGCAGTATTATTGACACATTTGTGACAAATGGATGACAATTTGTACATTATTCTTTTCTCGACTGGCAGCCAGTGCAAACTCTGCAGAAGTGGCAGTGCTGAATCTCTTTTCTTTTTCTTCAAAACAAGTCTCGCTGCATTGTTTTGAGCAATTTGGAGTTTTCTAATATTTTTTTGTGAAATTCCAGCCAAAAGGGAGTTGCAATAGTCAAGCTTTGAAAGTACAAAAGAATTTACTAAAACAGCCGCAGTTTCAGTTGAAATAAGATGTCTGATTTTACCAATTTTCCAGATTTCCATGTATAGAATACGAATGAGGTGACTAACCTGAGACGACATAGAAAGATTTGAATCAATGTAAACCCCTAAGTTTTTTACTTTTTTTGAAATTTCTATTGAATTAGTGCCAATTATCATCTCAGTTCTGTCCACTTCTTGCAGAACCCGCTCACGGCCTAATAAAATAACCTCAGTTTTATCCTCATTTAGTGCCAGTTTGTTTTGGTTCATCCAGCTTTTAATTTCTGTTATACAGTTTCCAGCCTGCTGCAGAAGGCTGTCAACATCGCATGGCAAGGCAGAACCGTAGAGCTGGGTATCATCAGCATAGAAATGATATTGTAAATTAAATTTCTTTATTTCATGTACAAGTGGAATAGTATAGATAGTAAACAAAATAGGGCCAAGCACTGAGCCTTGTGGTACGCCATACTGAAGCGCATAAGAAAAAGATCTTATTTTGTTGGTTACAACAAATTGGTGGCGATTTGACAGGTAAGATTCGACCCATTTAAGGGCGACCCCTCTGATTCCAAACGATGTTTCTAGCCTTCTGAGCAGGATTTCGTGATCGATGGTGTCGAACGCTGCTGATAGATCCAACAAATTTAGCAGAGTAATATTTCCAGAATCTGCCTTTACTAATATGTCATTCATGATTCTTAATAGTGCAGTTTCAGTACTGTGGTTACTTCTGTAAGCAGATTGAAATGGTTCCAACAGGTCATTATTTCTCAAATGACACATTAGTTGTTGTAATAAGATAAGATAAGATAAGATAAGAATCACTTTATTATCCCATATGGGAAATTTGTTTTCACAGAGTGTTTAACAGCACACATGTGGTATATACATCTCACGTATCATTATAAATAAACAAACTCAATAAGTCAATAACAGACACACATGGCGTGACATGGAAAGAACCTTAATGAAATGTGGCACACATCTATCTGTAAGATGACTTGCTGAGGCGAATTGCTGAAGGCAAGAATGATCTTCTGTATCTTTCCCTGTTTGCTTTCATGTGTATTATTCTGTTGCTCTTGGATGATCTAGAAACCTGATGAAACAGGGGATGGTGGCTGTCATTTAAGATGGACATGAATTTCTTCACACAAGCATTTGAGTATAGATGATTAAAACTGAAAAATGCCGTGTCTGTCATGTTGCATACTTTCTTGATGATTGTGTTGTTAAGTTTATGCTTGTCACTTTCTCTTGCATTACCTCCCCATGCTGTAATACAATAAGTTATTATACTTTCGATGGCAGCTTTGTAGAACAGGGAAAACAGTGTTTTATCAACATTAAAAGATCTTAATTTTCGTAAAAAGTACATTCTCTGGCTGGCTCTTGAATGGACATTTGAAATATGTGTATGCCAGTCTAGATTGTGGTGGATATATATACCCAAATATTTGTAACATTCAACTCGCTCAACCTCTTCATTATCAATGCTTAATGGTGGTAAAGGTGCCGTATTTGTCCTCAAATCAATTACAATCTCTTTTGTTTTCTTCACATTCAAAACAAGAAAATGATCATGGCACCACTGTACAAATCTGGCTATTTCTGTAATATAGGCATCTTCATCGACTGAGTTCTTGATAAGACCTTGGATGGTAGTGTCATCTGCAAATTTGATTATATGAACATTGTCAGACTCACTTCTACATTGACTGGTATAAATGGTGAAGAGGACAGGAGATAAAACGCAGCCTTGTGGCGCTCCTGTGTTCGTATAGAGAGTTGGTGACGTAAAAATACTCTGTCCAACATTTAAACTTACATACTGGGGTCGATTAGTAAGGAAATCTAGTACCCACGATACAATATGTTTGTTGACATTCATTTCCAACAGTTTTGAAACAAGGAGATGTGGTTGAATGGTATTGAAGGCGCTGGAAAAGTCTACGAAAAGGATTCGCGCATAGTTTTTTGGAATGTCGAGATGTTTGTAGACGTTGTCAAGAAAGTATAAGATGGCATCTTCCACACCCCGTTTCTCTCGGTAAGCAAATTGCATCGGATCTTGGTGACATTCTAAAAGGGGCAATAATCGTGTCAGAACAATTCTCTCCAAGCATTTCATTACAACAGACGTTAGTGCAATCGGCCTTAAATCATTCATTTCTACTACTTTGTTCTTTTTCGGTACAGGTATTATCTTAGATGTTTTCCAGCACAGGGGAATTACATGGCTGCTTAGTGATAAGTTAAAAATAGGCGTAAAGGCTTTTGCTAGTTGTTGTGAACACATTTTTAGAGTCTTACACTTTATACCATCAGGCCCACAACTTTTGTTGACATTCATTGTTGTGAACTGTTTTACGAGGTCTTGTTCACTGACAATAATAGAATCTTCATTGACAAAATCATTTAAAAAAGCATGGTTCAAATCACATATGTCAGCAGAGAAATCATGAATGTCAAAACGGGCATAATAACCATTCAGATCATTTACATATACATTGGCATTTGGTACGTCAATTGATGTTTGTTTTGGTGAATACCCAACAATCTTTTTCATACAGTCCCATACCTGTCTGGTTTTGTGTGATTTAAATTGCTGCTGTAATTTATTCTTGTACTCATTTCTGCATTCTTCTATCTTTTTCCTTAATTTTCTTTGGGTTTCCTCCTTTTTCATTTCATCTTTTCGTTGGTATGCTCTTTTCTTTTCGTTTAAAAGTAGTTTTAATTCTTTGCTGACCCAGGGCTTATTATTTTGGAAACACACTACTTCTTTCTTATTTAAAATCAGATCTTCACAAAATTTAATGTATTCAGAAGTAGTGTACGTTAATTCGTGAATATCTTTGGCAGTATCACTAAAAACAGTCCAATCAGTACAGTCAAAACAGCCTTTAAGTTGGTCGATGGTATCCTCATCCCAGATGGTGACAGACTCTTTGGCTGGTTTGGTTGCCTTTATTTTGGGTCGATAGCTGGGCAGCAATGACGTCATATTGTGGGCAGAATCGCCTAGTGGTGGAAGGGATCTCGAGACGAAGGCTTTTTTTATGTTGCCATAGCAGAGGTCGATGGTTCTGTTGTTTCTGGTGGGACAGGAAACATACTGGTGGAAGGCTGGCAGGACATTCTCTAGAGTGCAGTTGTTAAAGTCGCCAGTTATGAATACTGCACCGTCCGGCGTGCGTGCTTGTTGTTTATACACAGCGTTGCTTATGGTAGCGGAGGCAATATCCACATTTGCTTGCGGGTGAATGTACACAACGATCATTGTCACTTTGGGAAATTCTCGAGGCAGATAAAATGGTCTTAAAACAACAGAGAGTAGCTCGATGTCAGGTGTGCATATTGTGTCTTGAACATTATATCACCTTTTCAAGGATTTTTGAAAGAAAAGGAAGGTTTGAGACGGGTCTATAATTTTCAACATGTTTTGATCAAGAGTCGTTTTTTTCAAAAGTGGTGTTACCCAGGCTGTTTTAAAATAATCAGGGACAGACCCACTTAAAATAGAGTTGTTTATTATTTTTGTAATAGTTGGAACCAGTTCATCAATACAAGATCTAACCAAAAATGTAGGAATAGGATCGAGGTCACAACATTTTGATGGCGATGCCATGATGATAGATTTTACAGATTCATTCGACACAACACCAAAAGTGTCTATAGGATTTCCCTGAAACTCATCAAAATGATCAATGGCATCAAAACTGTCAAGATTTTCTCGGATAGTTGTAACTTTTTTTATCAAAATAATCAGCAAAAACATTGGGCAACAAATTGTTCTCGTAAATTGTGGGTAGAGGTGTTTCCTTTCTTTTCCCTGTGAGTTCATCACAAATACTAAAAAGTTCCTTACAAGATGTAGAATTTTGAAGTTTAGTGACATAGAAGTCTTTTTTTGCAAGTTTAATAACACATTTCCATTTGTTCTTCTGGTGTTTGAAAATGTCCTTGTGGACTGTAAGACCTGTCTTTAACCATTTCCTTTCTGCTTTGCGACATTCTGCTTTGGCTGCTTTGACATCTAGGGTGTACCATGGAGCGAACGGTCTGTTGGAGATTGACCTGGTCTTGATAGGTGCATGTCGCTGTAGTAGATCTTGCTGGATGTTATTATCAGATGTGATGTCGCCTTCAAAGTTCTCGAGAGCATTGGCCATTTCCGTCTTGAAGGCATTGATGTCGATACCTTTTATGTCTCTGGACGACACAACTTTTTTGATGATATTTGGCTTTGCGAAATCAATATCGAGTACGATGGTTTTATGATCCGAAATGAGTTTTTCTAGGACGGCGGTGTTGGTGAAGGTGCTCAAGGTTTGTTTGATGATCACTAAATCTAAGATGTGACCAGCTCGATGAGTTGGACATTTGATTATCTGAGACATGTTGCATTGGTCGATAAGTTCTTTAAGTCGTTTTACTTCAGATGATGTTTCAGAATCAAAATGAAAATTAAGATCACCCAAAAGAACCGGGTATCCTTTCTCGCAGGTTAAGCGTGGTAGGAGAACTTCAAGTTCACTCAGAAAATTGGTTTTACTGCCTGACACATAGAAACATTCTTTCTTTTTAC
>OZ007570.1:9901989-9956249 GCA_963931925.1 Onchidella celtica
GCCTGATTTTGAATTGGATTCCTTGCACGTTGTAAAAACTAAAATGGAGACCGAATTATTCGGGGACGCATTAGTCTAGAGGCAAGGTGCTCGCCTCACATGCTGAAGGTACAGGGTTCGATTCCCGGTCGGTGAAGACATGTTGGAATTTTTTAGGGAAAGGGGGGGGGGGAGGGGGAGATTCCTGTCTCTGATGCTAAGGTAGATAGGACCGAGTACCTAGTATTCTCGGATAAGAATGAAAATCTCGAAGAGCCCGTGGTGAGTGTTGGCTCGTTGAAGATACCTTGGCAGTTGAAAGTCGAAAGGAGCAGGCCGAAAAAGAGCGTTGTCCGGGCAAAATTCTAAAAACAAAACTTAATCCCTACCACAAAAACACACAAAATCAAGAATAAGAAAAATAAAAAACAAGCAAAAAGTGAGGTGTAAATGCCAACAGCAACGAAACTGCACAAAATAAAGACCTGGACACAGAAAGAATTATAACGTGTGAAATAATGAGCCCTTACATAATTTGAAATACGTCCAAAAAAAAAAAAAAAAATTCTTTCCAATAATTCAATGTTGTTCCTGCTCATTCTAAGTAAGACGCACCGTAACAGAAAATGAAACGATTTTTTGGTTCAAAACAAGATGTAGTGCTGGAAATTACGCGTCGGGCGGGCCACCTTCCTAGATAGCAAAGATTAACTTATCTGTCCCCAATTTTGATTAACGGTTTGATGCCATTTTTTGCTTTTCGTGAAATACTCGACTTGGCAGGAACTGCACACATAGGCACATGTAAATACAAACAGACAGACTTAAAAATGAACGTGCTCACTTGGCACACGAAAGCATTTTCTGATCTTAGGCCAAACACATTTAACACGCGACGGTAGCTGTTGTGTAAATAAAATCAGCCGTAATAGTCTCCACACAGAAAGGTCAGGTCACCTGTTCTAGCTCTTTTGATCTCTATGATCCTCGTTCCTTCTTCTCTCTCTCTCTATCTCTCTCTCTCACACACGCACCAGACTCTCACTCTTATACACACACACACACTCTCTCTCCGTCTACAATGCTCTCTCTCTCTCTTTCTCTCTCTCTCTCTCACACACATAATATTCTGTCTCTCCGTTTTTTCTCTCTCACTCAGTTTCTCA
Source organism: Onchidella celtica (assembly GCA_963931925.1). NCBI lineage: Eukaryota > Metazoa > Mollusca > Gastropoda > Systellommatophora > Onchidiidae > Onchidella > Onchidella celtica. The sequence continues at coordinate 9,903,135 of OZ007570.1, forward strand.
CTTTTTTCTCTCTCACTCGGTCTTTCATTTCTTTCTCCCTCCTTCTCTACCCTTCCCTTTTTCATCTCTTATCTTAGCTGATTTGTCACTGTCCTCTCTTTCTCTTCACATCATAATAATTTCCTGAAATTTCTCTGTCTACCTGGTTGTCCGTCTGCTCATCAGTCTGTAGGGCTACACCCGTCCATCTTAAAATTTCGTGTGTTTTTGTTTTTGAGGAAGATTCGGACTCCGTATCATCATAATTAATATACTACCCAATTTGTTTTTTTGGTTTTTCTTCGGCACCCATTATGCACCCACTTATGTAAGTATATTAATGCTATTATACATAGGCCTAATTTATTAAGCACTTGTCTCCGCATGACAATTAAATAGGCATACAGTACACGCTCAGGTCATGGCCAGATATCTCATAATCTCATATCGACTTAGTGAGACACGTATTTCCTTCCACTTCACCCCTACACATTCAACCATTTAATATCTACCCGTATGTTTTTTTTAATATCCACACAGATATTTATTTTACCCATCGTCCACTCTTGCACCCCACACCAGAACCACACACTCTTACTTGCCCTGAAGCACACGGTACACCAACACTTATGCCCATACACTCCTCTCTGCCTCACTAACATACACTCATACACGCATTCTCACACATATTGCCTTCAGAACTCTCACCTATGAAAATCAAACATAAAAAAAAAAAAAGTCAAAGTCTTAGTTATTTCTGTGCAGACTTAAACCTAACAGTTGTTTTTTACACCCACTGACTGGAATACCATCTCTGCACACAGGCGTGACGTACACACCAACTCACTCACCACCTTTACAGAGTCCCCCCCCCCCCCCTCCCGGCCATCTTTTTTCCGAGATTTTCCAGAAGTTTTAAATTGGTTGAAGTCCATTACTGTAGTTCTGACATAAGGAGCGCTGTGTTTGGCTAGAGGAAAAAAACAACAACCGAAGTTTAATGATTTCAGGCGTCTGGCATACTGATTCAAAAAAAAAAAAAAGAGAGAAAAGAAAGAATTCGGCACTAAAAAGAGAGAAAAGAAAGAATTCGGCACTATAAAGAGAGAAAAGAAAGAATTCGGCACTGCACGCTAATGGCATAAGTCATTTTTGACACTTTTGAGATGTTCAGAAAAACGGTTTCTTTTCCTGACATTTGATGACGTATGCCATTATTATGATTCCATTGGATTATTAGATTTTCCTATCGAGGCATTTCACTTTCTATTATAATAATTATCTGATAGCCTTCATGTGGAATCGTCTGTTGCCTTTTGGCGTAGGTCTGACGTATACTGTTAATGTTATCGTAGAGCAGTGACGAAGAGTTCCTTTTCTTTGCCTTTCTGTTTCTTTTACCATAAGATAACAACAGAAATATCAAAGTGCAAGGACTTTCCACCTATACCTTTCAACCGCTTTCGTACGTCAACAGTTTATTTTTATTCAACTGCAAACCTTTCTTAAGTTAGATTGGCATTTTGACAGGAAGGAAAAAACTGTACAGTATAAAGCATTTGAAAATAATTGTACGTTGTTGTTGTATTTGTTCATGGTGAGGGAGTTAGTGTTTTTGTTATCGGATCTATAAAAGAATGGTAAGAAAGTCCTCAGGTGGGGCGAGTCAGATGACGATCTTCATATCAAGAGTGGATTCTTGCATTAGATGTTTCGGCCTTTAACTTCCTGACATTTGCTAGAACCCAGGCCACACCGAAGTCATGACTCTCGGCGTTAAATTTGAACCGGTACCGCTGGTTTTTTGGTGCAGGTGTGTTAGCCACTCTGCCAATACTGCAGCTGTTTATAATTTTTTATTTCTTTTCATTCCGCGGTCTTTTCTCCACTTGTTTGGTTCGCTTTCTATTTTGTTATAAAAAGTCAAATCACCTTATGATACTTCCATAAAATTGTAGTAATTAATGGAGCTTTGGCAGTGCAATGCAGTTACGCTCAATATCTTCTAAATGAGTCAACGTCCAGACTGTGAGAATATAACAAAAAATAAAAGAAACGGAATTTGCAAAAAATGCTAAACGAACAATAATTGTCCCAAACTGTCAAATGAACCACTCTGTCAATATTTCCAAAAACAGAAAAAAAAAGTTGCATCAAAGCTCTGATTAACGGAACAATCTTGTATCAGCCATTAAAAGCGCACGGCCATCTCTGAAGATGAAGAAATCTTTGCGACCTTTACATGAAAAGCAAATCAAGCCAATCGTGTTCTGTTATGCTACACTTTATGGCCTCTGTACAAATCTGAAAAAGATTGAACCGCCTTTTCCACGGGGACATGGGACTGCGGCTATGTTAAAGGGTTTTTTTCTTGCGTATATAGGGCGGGAAAATGAAGGCGCTAACGCGACTTTTGTGGTTTTTTAACAACAAGAAAATTACAAAGCAATCAGAAATCGATTTAATCTTGGGCCATTTCATTTAATCCAGTTGCTGGAAAGAAATGAAATTCAGGAAGTTTTCGGGCTTATCCGGTATGTGAGTTTGAACAACTAGGCTATGCATTTAGCTTCTGATATCTTATTAAATGTCATGTAGCAACCATTTGGGTTATGTGGACCATTTGGGTTATTTCTTTGTTTGCAGAGCGAATATTTATGAAAGTGCAAGGGTTAAGATTTGGTTACCGCTGAGCTTGGCTGGTCGTCCACAATAACAGTTACATCTGCCAAATGCACGTAGTGACATTTCCGGAAGATAAATCACGAAGCGTCTATTTCGGCTACAAGGCTAAAATAACGTCTAGCTACAACTGTGAGTGGATCTGGCGAAACCCGGCTCAAAGTGAAATTTTATACCTCTTTAAAAAAATTAAGACAAAATAATTTTATTTCTAGGACCATTTCAAGCATTTTTTTTAACTGGCTGCAGAAAAAAAAAATGGCCAGTCTTTCATATTACAAGCAAATCTCAATTTCCATAGAACATTTCTCCCCTTAAAAGGGTTTTATCAGGCATTTGGTCTTTCACCTTAAGCTCGATTTCAACAGATCTATTCACACATTTTTATTAATGAGAACAGGAATTGAATATAGTTATAATAATGTCTGAAATCTGATCATCACATGCAAATTACAGCCCAAATTCACAAGAATTCTTGTTCAGTACGAGACCTTATCTACATCCACTTCAGCCTGTTAAAAGCAGTTACAGGGGAACGTAGAAGTAGCAACAGAATATCTATAAAGTTGCTTGAGGAAGCGGTTAAAGGATGGAAACCTGATGTACGCAGGATACGGATTATGGCTGGTTATGTGTGTGTTTCAGTACTTCAGTTTGGTTTACCCCCCCCCCCCCCCCGGCCCCATGTCCCCACCTTTTGGTTTTTTTCAATTTTGTTTCTTACATTCGGTTGACGGACTACAATGTATGAGATCCCTCATAAAATATCACATCACGAGTTTGAATCCCTGGACAAACGAATTAGTTTCGGTTTTTTCACTGATACAATTTACTGACCAAGCAGTCAAAAACAGAATGCAGTGGTGCGCCACTGCGAAAAAAGCTTCAAAGACTTTTGGAGAGCGCCCCCCCCCCCCGCATCCAAAGCCCAGGCAGCTAGAGAAGGTCGCCACAGAGCCGAGTCCATCCCCGCGACAACAGCAGACATCCAGTGTCCTGGAGACTCCCGACTGTGCAAATCCCAAACTTGGACTATGGAGCCGTTCCCGTGTATACAAAATGATTATGCGGAGACGTACTCCTCGAGATACCAGGAACCACCATAATGATGATGTTTTACACCAGCCGTCTATGAAATAATTTAAAACCTTCCACCCCCCCCCCCCCCGGCCCCGTTCCATAAAAAATAATAACTTCAGAAAACGAAACACACCTACTCATTGTCCCGAATCGACCACAAAAACAGGATTTGTCCTGACATAACCCTATCTGGTTTTGAGTTTGAAACGACAACAACAAAACAACTACATTTACCACAAATGTCAGGATTTCACGCTATTTTGACATTTACTGGAAAACAAACATTGAATATTTTCGTTTCGTTGTAGATAAAAAGACAACAAAAAAAAAAAAAGAAAAAAAACTTGCTAATCTCGTAAAATGGAATTACGAAGACGACTTTGTCAGAGTTCAGGCTCCAGTCTCAAAAGACGGGATTTTTTATTTCCTTTCTTGGTTTGACATTCTGTTGACATCCATGGGTAACACGTTTGACATTTACTGCAAAAATATGGTAAAAAGTAATCCTGGAACGACCGTAAAAGCCACGCTGTACTACTTAGATTTAATTCCGTATCTTCATTTTCCAAGGGATTAAAAAAAATGTTAGCCCTATTGCATTAAGTGTGTGCTATTCTGGGAAGCATTCTTATGGCTGACGTATCGTTGTAAACATGACGTAGTCGTGTCAGCCACAGAAAAAACAACCCGCGTTTAGGTCTCTGCAAACGAGAATTTCTATATAGGAATAATAAAATAATAACAACAAAAACAACAACAACGACTACTATTTTACAACTATAAAATTTCGAAATGGTTGTTAGTTCTAACCATTAATTGCGTGGATGCCATCGATTAAAATGATCTACAAATCGTTTCCTAGAATCGCAGTCGCCACATCACATCTAGAACTTTACAATTATCCATAAAGTTTTCAATATCAAAGAATACTGCAAGACGGTATTATTGACTATAGTTATACAAATCGGACGAATGTGTTCATTTATAAATTTATGTGTGTTTTATGTGCAATGTGACCGTTTGTAAAGCGCCATGAGATCTCCCTTGGTAAAAGGGTGCTATACAAATACAGTTACTGTTATTGTTGTTATTAATATTTAATGTTATCATTATTACTATCAATATGATATATACTAAAGCAAACAGAAAGCTACAGAAGATCATTCTGTTTTGCCCTACACAATTATTTGTCCCCAAAAAAGACATTCTAGCTAAATGTGTGCTATATTTAACTATGGTTCTTACCAGGCTATTTTTGTTATATGTCCATTAAAGAGTTTATTCTGTGACGCCTCATCGGACTTCTAAGCCTGCGGGATAGATAGATAGATAGATAGAGATATATAGAGATAGAGAGAGACAGAGAGATATAGAGGAGAGAGAGACAGAGAGAGAGAGAGAGAGAAAGAGAGAGAGGGAGAGAGAGAGTTTATTTCATTATGATATGTTTAGGTAATGATGTCCGAAGTGTGCGTACTATGACCCTCCATGTGTCCTTTAGCGCTCTGTGAAAGAGAACTTCCCTCAGGGGTTAATAAAGTAATTTTCTCATTTGATCTAAATTTGGGAACCTCTAGAAACACGTTTACTTGTGTGTGTCTTCGTTTCTAGAATTCTACGTCAAGGCTATCCCAGAAGAACTGTGTGAAAGCATAATAAAGACGCTGCTATTGTCACGAAATCACGAAACTGTTAGAGGATCATTGACTTAATGTCTCTGTTCATGTTGGGATATTGCAGCTTTAACGGAATAAAGACAGGCAGAGCAGGGTTGGCGGAAGGAGGGGGGGGGGTGGGGGGGGGGGGGAGGTTCCATCAACAACTAACAATATGATCATTAAGTACATGAGAAGTACAATTTGTACCACAAGCTGTTTAAAAATGACGTTTATGAAGATAACCTCGGCTTATCAGGGAACAATTATTCCAATTTTCGGTAGGAAATTCGATTTGAGCGAAGAGAAATTTTAGGACAGGAGACAGCCGGCGCGCATGTCTTTGTGTGACTTTTTTCTGGTTAATATTTTGACATTCAGCTCATGGGAACTTGGTGGTTGCTGCAGTAATTGTATGTTAAATTTGTTGTAGTTAAAGTGAATACAGTTGGCTCAAGAGGTGATCGTAAAGTACTTTTTCAGTGGTTTCAGTATCCCGGGACACAGAATACTAACAGGAACCATTCCTTCTCCCGGCATAAGTCCACAAATTGCACGCGTATAAATATGGTGAGTCCAGTCCTACTCGGTGCGTTCAGTTATGAAGGGTTGTGGTGCGAACTGTTGCAGTCTTGTCATCGATTATACGTGCGCGAGTGGACGGACGAAATGTGACCAATTGATTCGTCTAGGTATCCTGTATCTTGGCTGTATCAACGGTATACACTGCTATTATTTTATACATGTAATACAAGATAAGCGGCCAGGAAAATCAGTGCCATTCTAATGGATTTTTTTTAGTGCATTTGCTGTGTAAAGCTCAAGTTTCGTAGCCTTCACAACTGCATCCTGTTTTGCTCGCATTTCTTCCTTACAACTCAGTTCGATCCTTTGCGCTGGCTTTTTTCCCCAGCTTTTCTTTGAATTCCTATTGTCTGTCGACATTCTTTGACATCGGGCCTTTCCTTCACAACTGAAGGCGCCCCTCGTCTCATTTACGTTATAGCCTAGTTTGTTTCTTTTTTGTATATATTCTTTTTACGTCCGTTTTCATTCCTTCTTCCCTCCTGCCTGCCGGCGGGATTTATTTTTCCCATACGAGCTTTAGCAAATTCAGGAGCGGGGCATCAACACACTCCCGAACACAGGACAGCTCCAACACATCCCAGGGATTTTCGGTGACGTTCAGATTCATATCAGGCACAGTCCAGAGATTGCAGTACCCATGATAGTGTTCGATAGGACGAGAAATCCCTTAGCCGATGACCTGTGTTTGGGGGTGTGTTGCTGCCCCGCTCCTGAATTTGCTAAAGCTCGTACGGGAAAAAAATCACGCTGTCCGCCGGTTTTTCAATCACATTTATTCTCTCTAGTCTTTATCAACGTTATTTTATGTCGATTTTCCGTTATTCCTTCTATTTTTTGTTGGTTTTTCTCTCGAACTTCTTTCTTCTCAATCTTGTTCTTTTGCGATCTGCAACTGTGTCTAATCCTTGGATGAATGTCAGTCTTCACATTAACTGCCACAGTTTGATTCCATTTTTTGGGGGGGCCTCTTTTTCCACCCCTCGGGCCGTGTCTCGTTAGATGAGCTCACACAGTGAAGATGTAAAGAAGAAAAGATACGAGCTCACCTTCCGACCCAGTCCAAGCCTCCCTTTTCGTGTTTGTGGAGATTTATGACGTCTCAGAAGTCTGGCTTTCTGGCGCCGGATGGACAAGTTTTATCTCCAAGCAGGGCAATGGAAACTCGAAATAGGATTAAGTTACTTAAAGTTTAAAGACGAATTTGGAGAGATAAGACATTGGTGATCTCGCGCCGTTCCAGCAATTACATCTCAAGTCACCATAATTCCATCAAGGAGGAACAATTAGTAAGACCAGTAGGTCCGCTGACTCCGGGAATACACAGATGTGATTTTTAAAGTGAGTTTCGATCACCAATGTGTAAATTAAGACGCAAAACGAAATTGTCTGTCGTACTTTTTAATTCTACTCGAAGAAAATATCCTTTTTTTTTTTTTGTGGGGCTGAAAATATCAAAACACTTTATTCTGTTCAAGCCAGTTGTTGCTGAAAATAAAATAAAAAACTATTAAAATATATAGCGAACTTCAAGACTTTTTTAAATATGCCCACGTACACCTTTACATCTTGTTACGCGTAATAAGATACTTTTTAGAATTTGAGGCTCAGTGGTTAAATAGTCTTTCATGATTACATTGGAGCCCCTGACTATCTTTATAATAATAATTCTGATGATGATACTTAGGGAAAGGTGCTATTCCTGAGTTCGCCCTAAACTAGCAAAGGTGAGACAGTTTTCAATATCAAGTTCTCTCGGAAAGAATGTATGAGAATAGAATTTAAAAGTTATCATTATCTGTGTATTCATTAACAAGTTATTTCTCAAGTTCCAGCAGATTAAATAGTCAGAGTCAGTATGCTTCAGCAATTTTTTGTCCTTTTCTATCTATTCTGTCTCTATTACACAAGCCACAGAAAAACTGTGGGGTCGCAGCAAGGCTTAAAACAAAGTATGGCGAAAAGTAGAAATTGTATGTAATACGGAATTGTCTTCACTTTTCCTTTGCGTTTAATGGCATCTTTCGGTATTATTTCTTAAATGAGGCTCTGCTGCATACAACTTTTTCTCTTTGCCATATTTCGACCTAGTCCATCTCTAGTAGCTCTTTAGTTAAGCATTCCGTATTCAACCACTATACAAAACAGATGGAGTAAAACCGAAGCGCTGGTGCTGGTAAAGAGAGTTAGAAATGAGAACTCATGAACAGAATAGGACGTCCAAAACACAGCAAAGAAAGGCTAGAGTGAAGAGAGACTGTGAGACTTCTGATCTGTCCTATTTTCTGCCATACCCTGAAAACAGTTGTAAACGGGGTTGACAGGGGTGGGTGTAGTGGTTTTATTATCTGTACACATGCTGTTGTGACTCTGGACGATGAAACCTCGTCACTTCCATCAGTTCAATTATCTGGGGGAACAGTTGGTTTTTGAGGCAAGGTGCTCGCCTCTAATGCCGAAGATACCGGGTTCGATCCCCGGTGGGTGCAGGCACGTTGGAATTTTTTGGGGGGGAGAGGCAGGGGGGGGGGAGGGAGGACAAAAATCATGTCCCTGACCCTATGGCAGGTAGGTTCGAGCAACTAGTCTTCTTGTATAAGGGCGAAAAACTCGGAGGGCCTTTGTGCACGATAGATTGAATGACGGGAAGAGGAGGAACAAGACTGCTGCCCCCCCCCCCCCCCCGGGGGCAAAAAACAACTAATCCCTACCACAAAAATGCACAGACACATGAACAAGAAAAATAAAAACAAGAAAAGTGAGGTGTAACTACCAAGAGCTGCGAAACCTCCTGAAATAAAGAGCTAAAACACACACACAGTTCACTGATGTTACGTACTTAGGCATAATAAAACTTCATTTTCGGCGTCAGTTTAGTATTCTGGCGACAGTGCAGCTTATTTTCCTATGTTTCGAAATGTTCTATAATTAATAATAATAATAATAATAAAGTTCATTTGTATAGCGCATATCCAAAGATGCTCTATGCGCTTTATAAAACATGCAGAAACAGGACAAATCTCATACCTAGCAACTGACAACACACAGAAATTAGGTTGTACAATTTTTTGAAAGCTGAGTTCGTGCTGCAGTCAGACGAACAAGATGATGAAAAGAAGCAAAAAGATAAAAAACGGAGAGAAAGATATATAAGGACAATTACTTCCGGCACGTCCCAGACCCAAGAGTTATAAAACTCTCCTTTAAATTAAATGTGCAAAACCTCAAAGAAGGAATATTGAAAAAAAACAACAACGTCGGAGGCGAGGTTGAAAAAGTACGAGAGAGGGTGAAGTAGAAGTGGGGGGGGGGGGGGAAGGGCATTACATTATTATTCACAGTTGGATTGGTTACTGTCGAGTGACATCATGTCATATGTGTTATTTATAGCATGGCACCCTTGATCTTGCAATGAATAAAACATTGGCCTAGATTTATTTGCCTGCGCCGTGCATCACTGCCTATCGACGTTAATCAAATCTATGTTATTTCGTTTGTCTGAAAGTGTAATATCTTAAGAGCAGATATTTCTATTTAATTAAATGATATGCGTACTTAGAGAATTTCCTTAGCTCCGATTTGAGAGGTAGACACAGACAAACAGACAGATCGATATGTTGACGTGCATAATGGAAAGACAGAAAACTAGGGTAGACAGCCAAACAAGTAGTCAGACAGATAAATATATAGACAGACAGAGGCAGACAGTTAGTCAGACTGCCAGACAAATAGATGAACACACAGACAGACAGACGGTAGGGCGGACAGATAAATAGACAGATAGATAGATAGATAGATAGATAGACAGACATACAGACAGACAGACAGACAGACAGACAGATAGATAGATAGATAGATAGATAGATAGATAGATAGATAGATAGACAGACAAACAGACAGACAGACAGATAGATAGTTAGCTAGCTAGCTAGAGAGAAAGATAGATAGATAGATAGATAGATAGATTGATAGATAGATAGATAGATAGATAGATAGATAGATATATAGATAGATAGATAGATAGATAGATAGATGGATGGATGGATGGATGGATAGATAGATAGATAGATAGATAGATAGATAGATAGATAGATAGATGGATGGATGGATGGATGGACGGATGGATGGATGGATGGATAAATAGATAGATAGATAGATAGATAGATAGATAGATGGATGGATGGATGGATGGATGGATGGATGGATGGATGGATAGATAGATAGATAGATAGATAGATAGATAGATAGATAGATAGCTAGATAGATAGATAGATAGATAGATAGACAGATAGATAGATAGATAGATAGATAGATAGATAGATAGATAGATAGATAGATAGATGTATAGATAGATAGATGGATATAGATAGATAGATACATAGATAGATAGATAGATAGATAGATAGATAGATAGATAGATAGATAGATAGATAGATGGGTGGATGGATGGAGGGGCCGATGGATGGATGGATGGATGGATGGATGGATTGATAAATTGTATACATACTTTCACCAACAGACTAACCTGGCCAACAGCCTCAAACTGTTTCCTTGCGCAACGTCTTGCCTACATCACACAGATCACCCATATCATCTCACCCCTCACCATACCCAGTTTGCTGGGCTGGCACACCGTGAAGTACTGGAAGGATTATTTTTTTCTTGTAGCCAAAGAAATCCTTTAGTAGTTCTGTATTTCTCATCAGGGACATTGCAAGCGTGTTTGGGTTGTTGTTGATGTTGTTGCTTGTTTGTTATCGTCTTTGTTTCTGTGACTGTTCCTCCTCCTCCTCCTCCCCGCCCCACTGGCCAACATTCCTCCAGAACCCGGACTGGGGTCACGCTCACTACCACCCCACCCCCCCCCCCCCGGTCAGGAGATAATAGACACGACTAAATAGATGGATAGACAGAGAGACGACAGTTAATCAGACTGACAGACAGATAGATGAGAGCACAGACAGGCCGACAGACAGAGGGTAGGGCGGACGAATTGATAGATAGATAGATAGATTGATAGATAGATAGATAGATAGATAGATAGATAGATAGATAGATGGATGGATGGATGGATGGATGGACAGATAGATAGATAGATAGATAGATAGATAGATAGATAGATAGATAGATAGATAGATAGATAGGTAGATAGATAGATAGATAGATAGATAGATAGATAGATAGATAGATAGATCGATGGACGGACGGACGGACGGACGGACGGACGGACGGTCGGACGGACGAACACACAGACAGTCTGACAGATAGACAGACAGACAGACAGACAGACAGATAGATAGACAGATAGATAGATAGATAGATAGATAGATAGATAGATAGATATCTCACCAAGGGACACCGACAAATCTGCCTTTGCCTCCACTTATTGTATACCATAACATAGGGCGACCTGAGGTTTTCACAGTTAGGCCCAGATCACACAGGATAAGGAGTAATCGCCATAAGCCGGGGATACTCAACAGAGCTGCTCAGACAGCTTTACTCGGCTATGTCATTTCTGTTTGATAAAGTCTATTGCTGTCTTCTCTAGCATCACTTTTTTCATTAGACGCCTTAGCATACAGGTTACCGCAGTTATTCCTTACTTACGGAGCTAAGCCGCTGACTTTGTCCGAGATCTCATTATTAAATCCTAAGTACTCATATAAGGATGTCATACAACGATCCTCTTCATTTATTGGTTACTCCTTAGTGGTCTTGTCCTCAGCATCCGCTACGTTCCGCTATTTTACGGAAAGCGACGTAAGAAAAAGTAAAACACTCTTTGCCTCTGTATGCTTGTTCATAGCGTCCGTTCCACTCCGCTCCTCATTGCTTCAGAGGCAAATAGTGTTGTACTTTTCCATAATGTCGTTTTCCGTAAAATAGAGGAGCGGATGCTGTGGACAAGACCACTTACGCTGTCTGATTCGGGCCTACGCTGCTCACATTACACGAAGATCTCGGAAAGATACAGGAGAACATTTGTGCCTTCCGCAATTCGCCTCAACACGAGGCTTTGGTTAGTGTGTGCCATATTTCACTGAGGTTCCTTAGTAAGTAAGTGTATAAATTGTAGCAGGCAGCAGGGAGCGAAGAGAGTGAATGACCGTGCGTTTTGTCTGTTTGTTTGTTTGTTTTTAATGTTTTCAAAAAATTGTTTGGATGATTCTTCTGTGTATTTTGAATTCACCGTCAGGCCTAGAATAAACTAAACTTGAACCCTGCCATGTCACTTCATGTAGACTCTATGCTTATTGTTGAATTTATTTACTTATGATAATAAATATAATAAGTTTATGTAATGATGAATAAGATATGTGTACTATTGTATCTGCTTTTAAACACAATGTGAAAGAGAATTTCCCCCTAATTGGATGAAGAAGTGCATCTTATCGTATCTCATCGTATCTTATCTTGTCTCATTAGTGACTTCCAACTGCTCATATCATGATTTCATGTCATGACCCGTTTAATTTTGTCGTTACCACTTACGTTGTCTGATTCGGGCCTAAGCCGCTCTCTCTGTTTGAGAACTCATCAGTGACTTCCAATTATTCATATCTTTCATGTCATGATCCGTTCAATTTTGTCGTTACCACTTACCTTGTTTGATTCAGGCCTAAGCAGCTCTCTCTGTCTGAGAACTCATAGTGACTTCCAATTATTCATAACTTTCATGTCATGATCCGTTCAATTTTGTCGTTACCACTTACCTTGTCTGATTCAGGCCTAGGCAGCTCTCTCTGTCTGAGAATTCATTAGTGACTTCCAGCTACTCATTATCTTTCATGTCATGACCCCTTTAATTTTGCAGTTACTACTTACGTTGTCTGATTCGGGCCTAAGGAACTCTCTCTGTCTGAGAAGTCATTTAGTGGTAGGTGGGTGGGTGGGTAAATGGGTGGATGAATGGATGGATGATAGATGGATGATGGATGATGGACAGATAAATCGAAGGATAGATAGATAGATAGATAGATAGATAGATAGATAGATAGATAGATAGATAGATAGATAGATAGATAGATAGATAGATAGTCTGATTCGGGCCTAAGCAGCTCTCTCCGTCTGAGAACTCATTAGTGACTTCCAACTGCTCGCAATATGATCTCATATTATGACCCGTTTCATTTCCGTGTTGGAAGAACAGAACACCCACGCGTATCTCCGATCTGTCGCCTGTGAAGTCTTAGTGCAAGCTGTGGAACTAATAAATTCACCAATATTGAGAACGTCATCAAATCTCAGGTGTCGGGCTGTACATTGATCCAGAATCTTCCGAATGGAATAATGAATTTTCTGTGGTTGTTTTTCTTTATGTGGAGGTGGGGAGTGTGTGTTTAGGTCTTTAATTTAGTAGGTTCTCAGCTCTTGGCATTTAAACCTCATTTTTCTAGTTTCTGTGTTTCTCGTTCTTGTTTATGTGTGTTTTTGTGGCAGGATTAGTCTTTTTTAGAATCTTGCCTGGGCAGCGGCTTTTTTCGGCCTGCTCTACTCAAATTTCAACTGCCTAGGTACCTTTGACGTGCTCAGCGTGCACATGGGCCGTCAGCCTTATCCGGGAAGACTAGGTGCTCGATCGTTCCTACCATAGTATCAGGGACGTCCCCCCCCCCACCCCCCAAAAAAATCCAACATGCCTGCGTGCTTGCAGTCGACCGGGGATCGAACTTGATACCTTCGGCATGAGAGGCAAGCACCTTGTCTCTAGACCAGCCTGTCCCACGGTATGACAGTACTAACTGAACAGCTTTGATTTTAAACAAGCTTAGCCACCTCTTTGGAAAAGGAGGTGGGGGTGGGGGTGGGGGGGGGGGGCGGGGTGGGGGTCCTAAGCTTGTGGAACGATCTACCGCTGGCTCATCACACCCAGTCGTTGATTCTAAAAACCCGAATGTTGGTCCTGGTTGGGATTTTTTGCCTTTTCACCGTTCACCTAGGCATAATTTTCATCCACTGCAAAATGTAGCCCTCCAACAGTGACCCATTCCTTTCTCTCTGATGTCTTCCTCATCCATGTTGTCCCCCCCCCCCCCCCCCCCTCTGTTCAATATCCCATTGTGGCCTTGGTTTTTGCGGCCTTCCAGTTTTCCTTCTCCTGTCATTGTCGAGATTTGGCCTACTATCGGACGTCCAGCTGGCCACCAGTGGCCAGGCGTGCTGACGACGGGCTTTTACATTGGAGGTTTTCCTTCCTGTAGTCCTTCGACTCAGTTTAGCTTTCTTACCACTTTAAAACAATCGGAAAAAAACATTTTTCCACACCCCATCGGTACAAAAGTGGACATGAGACTTATCTGATATTGCGTATTTAACATTCTGTTGTTGTTTTTTATTGTTGTTTTCTGGTCTTCTTTTTTCTTTTAAATTTATAATAATATAATGGCTCTCTCGTATCAATGTTAAATTCCAAAACAAACACAAGCACTGAAACAGGGATGGAGAGAGAGAGAGAGAGAGAGGAAGAGTGAGTGAGAGAGAGTGAGAGAGGGAGAGAGGGGGAAGAGAGGACGAAGGAAAGAGAGAGAGAGAGAGAGAGAGAGAGAGGGGGGAAGAGTGAGCGAGAGAGTGTGAGAAAGGGGGACAGAGGGGGGAAGAGAGCACGAATGAAAGAGAGAGAGAGAGAGGAAGGGTGAGCGAGAGAGAGTGAGAGGGAGAGGTGGGGAAAGAGAACGAAGGAAAGAGAGAGAGAGAGAGAAAGAGAGAGAGAGAGAGAAGAGAGAGAGAGAGAGAGAGAGGAAGAGTGAGCGAGAGAGAGTGAGAGAGAGGGAGAGAGGGGGAAGAGAGGACGAAGGAAAGAGAGAGAGAAAGAGAGAGAGAGGGGAAGAGTGAGCGAGAGAGAGTGAGAGAGAGGGAGAGAGGGGGGAAGAGAGCACGAATGAAAGAGAGAGAGAGAGAGAGGAAGGGTGAGCGAGAGAGAGTGAGAGAGGGGGAGAGAGGGGGAAAGAGAGAACGAAGGAAAGAGAGAGAGAGAGAGGAGAGAGAGGGGGGAAAAGGAAGGGATGAGGGAGGACGTAAATCCACACCCCCACCCCAATCAGGGGCAATAACAGTCCCTAGCTTATCAGTGCTGTCACAATGGTTACCTCCCGCCGCAGGCTAGAAAGCTTACCTGTTAAATTAGGATCATTAACCCGAGGACGGGCAACGTCTCGACCACATAGCCCTGGAAAGAACTCAACGACATGAGGGTATGAGATGTCGTGGGTTGGAACAGGTTCCCTTAGGGTACAGAAGGGGTGAGGTGGTGGTGTTCGGGGAATGACGTCACTCTCCAGCAATGTAATGGTACAGAAATTGTAAAGAGACTGGCGATTTGAAGGGAGTAGCTGGTGAGCACAACAGAAAAGCATTAATTTGAGCCTTGATTGAGATTATGTGGGAGCACTGAAAGGTCAAAGTTTCGTCGGATGATGCCATTAGTTCTCAAGGGGAGTTGGTGGCTGGGGGATAGCAGAGAGAGAGAATGGGGAGCGAGAAAGACAGAGAGAGAGAGAGAGAGAAAGAGATAGACGGACAGACCGATGCACACAAGGACACACACATAGCAGGCAGGTAGGTAGACATACAGACAGATAGCTAGATAGATAAATAGATAGATAGATAGATAGATAGATAGATAGATAGATAGATAGATAGATAGATAGATAGATAGATAGATAGATAGATAGATAGATAGATAGATAGATAGATAGATAGATAGACAGACAGATAGACACAGAGATAGCTAGATATATATTATATAGATAGATAGACAGACAGACAGGCAGACAAACAGATAGATAGATATGTAGACAGACAGATCGATAGGTAGACAAACAGAAAGACAGACAGATAGATGATAGATAGATAGATAGATAAATAGATAGATAGATAGATAGATAGATAGATAGATAGATAGATAGATAGATAGATAGATAGGTAGCTAGATAGATAGATAGATAGACAGACTCACGGGGGGATAGGTAGATAGATGGGATAGATAGAAACAAAAGGAGGAGCAAACGAGAGAAAGGCAGTTATATCAACATTTTCAGCCGTCCAGTTTATTGACCCAAAAGTACTTTCAACCTTCATGTATAGAATTCGCCCCCGAGTATTAAATTGTCTACTTCCTCTTGCTCCGAGTGAATATTACTTCACAGGAGAATGAAAACCCTTACTCCAGTCCGGACATTATCAACGACTAGGCTGTCTAAATTTTGCTTTACGCACACACTTACCCAAATGGCTCCTTCACTCAAACTCCCACTGTATACAAGGAGAAATCCGGAAGCTCCAGCGACATGACAGAGAAGAAGTCTAATGTCACTCTGAAAGCACTGTTGACAGGCTGTTACTCAACGTAATGCTATCACACGAGCTTGAAATGAAAGGCACTTTTCGAGATTTTTACTTTGATTGTATATTGATTAATACTAAAATGATTCATTCCTAATGACCCACACTGGGCTTAAAGTAAAGTTTAGAATCTTGCCTGGGCAGTGGCTTTGTTCGGCCACTGCCTTGAAGACGAACGTCTTGATAATTATGAAAGAGCCTGTAACCTCGAACAAGACAAGTGTTCATTTATGTTATATCTTGAAACGACTATCAGCACCAAGTGATCAAATTGGATTTTGTTTGAACAGTAAATTTTTGGGTAATTTTTAGGGTAGGGTGATAGTAGCTCGGTTTCAGTCGACCTACTTTGCTGCAGTGACCTTTTCGTTGAGTGACATGGTCACAATAATGTTTGCGGCAATTGGCCACAATCTGGTGAGCAAACTTCTATTAGACCCTATAGGTAGAATGCGCATATCCACCATCTTGTCTGTCCGGACCCACTTAAGGCGTCGCGAACCAATCGGCGGCGAGTTCACTACTGTAAACAATGACACGTGTGTACACGCACATGGGAGACGTTCGGTCAATTCTTTCACTTCCTTTCTCTTGTTCACACGGATGGTAGGGAATCGGACCAGTTTGAATACATCCTTTCCACCCCTGTCACAACAGTCAACTGCAATGCAACCAGCAGGCATTTTAACCTCTTAGACACATCTCGAAGTTACACTCATCAGCTGATCCACCGGCCATCTTGTTTGGCGGAAGTACAAAACAAAAACTCTGTGACGTCATGCGCATTCTACCTGTAGACACTACTCATGTTTAAAGATGGGCTGGAATGGATTGTGAGTTTGGAAAAATTCCTATTGAGTTTGGAGCAAGCAGGTCGACCCGATAACAGTCATAAGATTGTGTCAGGAAGAAGCAATTCTCAAGGCCATAGAATATTGCAAAATGACAGGACAGCAGGAGACCGTACCAACAGCGCCCATCAACAACCAGGGAATGGAATAGTCTCTGGACTAATATTAAATGTCATTTAAAGAGGAAACCACAAACTAAATGGCATTTTGCAGGGACACCTCTTACTGTAGTGCCAAAAGTGTTTTAAAAGTAGAGTACGAACTCTGGACCAGATTGCATTGTAAAGTGGATATTTCATTGAAATTCAGGTGTCATTTTAAACGAGACTGCTGTTTGAAACCTAGATGTTCTTTTTTACTTCACTCTGAAAGTCTTTGGGGGTCTTTGATTTCGGTTCTCCTTGGGCAGGCTTTGTGTCATTTGCCTTGGCCCATTATTCGGATCATCACCATGCGATGTTGCAGTTTAGCCCTGGGATAACTATAGACGACAACAGCATGGGCAAGGTACAGCATCAGCCGACAAGTATTCAACTCAAAGAGAAAAGAAGAGAGAGAGAGAGAGAGAGAGAGAGAGAGAGGCAGACAGACAGACATACAGACAGACAGACAGACAGGCAGGCAGACTAAGAATGAACTTTAAGTGCTGGTGATGTGGTGGTGGTGGTGGTGATGGTGGTGGGTGTATGTGTGTGGTATACCACTATTCATGTATGTGTGTGTGTGTGTGTGTAGGAAGAAACCCCATTCTAAATAACTGATTGCTTACGCATTACCACACGGCCGCATAGTGGCGGCAGTAAAATTACACAAGACCGTGATGGGGAAAAAAACCTAACAGAAGACGAAGGAAGACTGATTGGAACTGCTACGCCTAGCGCCTGATTATCGTGACAAGTTGCCGCCTGGGGGATGTGTAAGCTGACTGATTATTCCATCTGTTCTGAGCTCAGTTTTGATGTCCCTGGCAGCTCCACGCGATTATTACGTGGGGACAAATGATGGGAAATCCGTGGAAAATCCTTCATAACATTTTTTTTTCTTACTTCACAGACCAGGGAAACAGGTATGGCGCCTTCAATGCCATTCTGGTAGCGCTGTGTGACCCTTTCTTTCTCAGTGACTGGAAGGAATGATACACATCGTTCCCACCTAAATTAATGGCCACGTTATTTCAGAAGTTAGAATTTCAATTCCTATGAAAAATAAAACAAACAACAACAACAACGTGAAAAATAAAAATTATATTAAATGAACAACTGACGAGACAGTGCTACTCTAGCATTAATTGATAAGCACCCAGAATTTTAAATGGTTATTTCTTTGAATCAAGATGGATCGGTCTAGAATTTAATTTAATATGGTATAAAATTTTTCAGCCCTGCAGAATATTTTGCTAGAATAGCTCAAGTAACTGGGTACCGTAGCTCCGGCTAAGTTGGTTAAAATACTGAAAGCAATGCCCCCCCCCCTCCACGCCTCGCCCCCTTACCAGCAAAACAGGAAGGATAGTGTTATATTGGAAGCTCTTCCGTGCTGATTCGTAACCCGGAGGCTAGGGCATTATTTTTTTCTTTCACATTCTTCCTCGTCTGGGCGTTGTTCATCCACAGCCGGGTGTAGCCCTGTGCAGAACTCTTCCATCTGGTTCTGTCCTCTGCCTGTCTCTGCCTTGTGGTGCCTTCATGCTTTCTGGTGTCATCCTGTCATCTTCTTTCTGGTCTTTGTCTGGATCTCTTCCCAGGTCTTGGTTGCCCAGCAGTGCACCTATTAATTTGTCCATCTATTGTCTTCATGTGTCCTGACCATGTCCATTTCTGTTTGAGCACATACTTTAAATGATTATGTCTCTGATCCCTGTCTTCTTTCTTATTTCACAGCCTGGCACTTTATCTTGACGAAATATCATAAAAACCACAGAAAAACTGTGGGGTCTCAGCAGGGCTATAAGCAAAATCAAAATCGGGCAAAAAGAAAAGGTTGTATGTTGGGAAACCCTGCGTGAGTAAAAAAAAAAAAAAAACTTTGTATCGTTTGGCTTTTATTTCTCACGCCGGGTTTCGCAACATACAACCTTTTCTTTTTGCCCAATTTTGACTTGGCACTTTATCTTGCAGTTTTGTATTCAGCATCCTTCTTTTTCCACCCAGATCCATAACATTTGGAAGTATCACTTTCTTTTTCCGTAAACAGAGCTCTGTAGCAGGTTTACTTCTTAGATTTAATAATGCTTTCATTGCAAAATAACAACTGGAATATTTAGCGAGCCACGCGGCAGCTTTCATATCAACTACCGAACCATTCAGCCAGCCAGAGATACTAGATACAATAAGATGAGACAGCTAGTAGCCTTTAAGTGTGCACAGATTTTGCACCGCCGACTGGCGGCGAATGCCCGGAAGTCATGAACAATGCAGTTTTTTTACAAAGCCAATACGAGGAAATTATTTAATTTTGTTCACTGTACGACTATCACTACAGGTAGAATGCCCATATATCCACCATCTTGTCTGTCCGGACCCTCTTAAGGCGTCGCGAACCAATCGGCGGCGAGTTCACTACTGTAAACAATGACAGGTGTGTATACGCACATAGGAGACGTTCGGTCAATTCTTTCACTTCCTTTCTCTTGTTTGCACGGATGGTAGGGAATCAAACACTGTCACACTATCACAACAGTCAACTGCAATGCAACCAGCAGGCATTTTAACTGCTTAGACACATCTCGAAGTTACACTCATCAGCTGATCCACCGGCCATCTTGTTTGGCGGAAGTACAAAACAAAACCTTTGTGACGTCATGCGCATTCTCCCTATAGGTCTTGACTGAAGACACTTATTTTGTATAAATTTATACCTTCAATGGTTATGAGAAAACTGTGGCTATTTTTTTGTTGTTGTTTCTTTTTAGTCGCAGTAACACTGTAGCAAATCTATATCATTAATTATCTTATTTTCACACAATGCACCACGGGCCCCGTCCCCGATCCAGTGATTTTTTTTTTCGTAGTCACTTTACCAAATTCAGGAGCGGGGCAGCAACGCACCCCCGAACACAGGTCATCGGCTAAAGGATTTCTCGACCTATGGAACACTGCCATGGGTGCTGCAATCTCTGGACTGTGCCTGATATGACTCTGAACGTCACCAAAAATCCCTGGGATGTATTGCAGCTGTCCTGTCTTTGGGGGCCTGTTGCTGCCCCGCTCCTGAATTTTGGTAAAACGTACTAAAAGAAAAAAATCACGACCCCCGACCAGCGCGCAAAACTGTACATGGACAATTTTTATTGCGGCGGCACGAAGAAGGGAATATCTCATCTTATCGTTTCTATTTTCTTTGAACCATCTACACATTATTGTCACGAACTTTGACATATCGCGCTATGTTTTCTTTCCGCCAAGCTGTGTGCCGCTGCAGCCTTAATTGTTACTTTTATTGATGCTTTCTCTGTAAAAAGTAACATTTCATAGCACAACATCTCAAATTTGACCTCCCCCCCCCCCCCCAACCTCCTACCCTCCACCCCCCACCCCCCTTTTTTTTTCTTTCCACGGGCTGAATTCAGGGATAGTCTTTAACTTTCACCGTTGTGTTTGTATTTGTGTGAGAAATTGTTATCGTTATCAGCCTTGTCTGTACAGTTGTGTGTGTGTGTATGATTCTGTGAGATTGGCTGAACTCCTGCAAGTATGTGCAATGCTGATCTCATGCGCCTGTTCTCGTGCCTCTTTATGCATATTTGAGAGAGTGTATGTTTGTGTGTAAGTGCGAGCGTGTGTGTGTGTGCTTGGGAGATAGAGAGAGAGAGAGAGAGAGAGAGAGAGAGAGAGAGAGAGAAAGAGACAGAGGGAGAGAGAAAGAGACAGAGGGACAGAGAGAAAAAGAGAGAGAGAGAGAGAGAGATTATGCCCACAGAATGGATTTGCATATGAGTCAACATTGTCTGTGTTTACATAAATGCGTCCATCCACGCCTGCCCGTGTGGCCAGCTCCATTATCCCTCCAGACACTGTCAGCTTTTAAAACCCGCCCTGAATATCACATTACGACTGATGGAATTATTGTTCCAACCAGATTTCCAGTTAATCTTTTTATTTTCTGCTGTTGGGATCCTAGCAACCACCTCCCTTATATCTCCATAGCACGTGTAAAAGCACATTATGGGCTATTCATAGAAGAAATTATGCTTCAATATTTAGTTTTATGTTTTTCTTTGGTAATTTGCTGAAAGCTTCTGTTACGTGTACGTACAGTGCCCAAGCGTTTTGCGCCAGGGGCGTATACATAAATGTACTTATCCCTAACCCCGGCCTTACCCTCAACTCTAAATCTTATCCAACCCCTAACCCTGTCCTTACCGTCAACCCTACATCTTATCCAACCCCTAACCCTGTCCTTACCCTCAACAGTAAATCTTATCCAACCCCTAACCCTGTCCTTACCCTCAACCCTAAATCTTATCCAACCCCTAACCCTGTCCTTACCCTCAACCCTAAATCTTATCCAACCCCTAACCCTGTCCTTACCCTCAACCCTAAATCTTATCCAACCCCTAACCCTGTCCTTACCCTCAACCCTAAATCTTATCCAACCCCTAACACTGTCCTTACCCTCAACTCTAAATCTTATCCAACCCCTAACCCTGTCCTTACCCTCAACTCTAAATCTTATCCAACCCCTAACTGTGTCCTTACCCTCAACTCTAAATCTTATCCAACCCCTAACCCTGTCCTTACCCTCAACCCCAAATCTTATCCAACCCCTAACCCTGTCCTTACCCTCAACCCTAAATCTTATCCAACCCCTAACCCTGTCCTTACCCTCAACCCTAAATCTTATCCAACCCCTAACCCTGTCCTTACCCTCAACCCTAAATCTTATCCAACCCCTAACCCTGTCCTTACCCTCAACCCTAAATCTTATCCAACCCCTAACCCTGTCCTTACCCTCAACCCTAAATCTTATCCAACCCCTAACCCTGTCCTTACCCTCAACCCTAAATCTTATCCAACCCCTAACCCTGTCCTTACCCTCAACCCTAAATCTTATCCAACCCCTAACCCTGTCCTTACCCTCAACCCTACATCTTATCGAACCCCTAA
Source organism: Onchidella celtica (assembly GCA_963931925.1). Taxonomy (NCBI): domain Eukaryota; kingdom Metazoa; phylum Mollusca; class Gastropoda; order Systellommatophora; family Onchidiidae; genus Onchidella; species Onchidella celtica. The sequence goes on from OZ007570.1 coordinate 9,925,416, forward strand.
CCCTGTCCTTACCCTCAACCCTAAATCTTATCCAACCCCTAACCCTGTCCTTACCCTCAACCCTAAATCTTATCCAACCCCTAACCCTGTCCTTACCCTCAACCCTAAATCTTATCCAACCCCTAACCCTGTCCTTACCTCAACCCTAAATCTTATCCAACCCCTAACCCTGTCCTTACCCTCAACCCTACATCTTATCCAACCCCTAACCCTGTCCTTACCCTCAACCCTAAATCTTATCCAACCCCTAACCCTGTCCTTAACCTCAACCCTAAGTCTTATCCAACCCCTAACCCCGTCCTTACCCTCAACCCTAAATCTTATCCAACCCCTAACCCTGTCCTTACCCTCAACCCTAAATCTTATCCAACCCCTAACCCCGGCCTTACCCTCAACCCTAAATCTTATCCAACCCCTAACCCTGCCCCTTACCTTTTCAACCAAAAACCAGGAGGAAAACAAAAAGAAAATCTGAAAGAATAATTAGTTTAGGCTGTTGTTAGGACTTTTTAGGAGGGAACGAGGTTCCAACAACCGACCGACTATTTGCAGGATGAGATGTCAGCATTATCATGAAACTGTATTGTGTTATTCAAATCAATATGGGTTAAAATGGACTAGACACACTTTGCGTTCCCATTTCATTGGACCCCGATTTACTTTGGCAACGAATGTCCGATCCACATCAATAGAGCTGCTGTCTCAGAGCAGCCATTCAGAAGCAAGAATTCAGTCATTTTATCTCGAATAGATTATTGCAATTCTCTTCTTGCTGGAATAACATCAGATAAACTGTCTAAAATTCAAGTCATTCAAAACAACGCAGCCAAATTGATTACCAAGAAAAAACAAGCTGACCACGTTACGCCTTTGTTAAAAGAACTGCACTGGCTTCCTATAACAGAAAGAATTACATACAAAATTGCTGTTTTTTGCTATAAATGTTTAAATAACACCGCACCCAGCTATCTCAAAAATTCTTTACAAGTTTACACACCATCTCGTTCACTAAGATCATCAAGTGACAAAACAATCTTAAGAATCCCATCTAAAAACTATAAAACTATAGGTCATAGATCCTTCAACTATTTTGGACCTTTTGTCTGGAATCAGATACCCTTGAACATTCGTGAATCACCGAATCTTGAAAGCTTTAAGAAAAGCGTAAAACATCATCTTTTCCTCCGATACTGTTAAATTTTCTAAATTCTATTCTGTACTTTGATGTTACAATTGATTATATAAGCTAGTGTTATATGTCTAAGAGCGTCTATGTGTGTGAAACTGAAAGTTTGTACGGATGAGAGTGCGTGTTTTAGTATGAGATTTGGAAAGTGTATGCATGAATCATTGATGCAATGTACAGCGCATTGAGTAATAATTTTATTAGAAATGCGCTATAGAAATTCGATTTATTATTATTATTATTATTGAGAAAAGAACAATACACTTTTCAAAAGCGGTTATGGAATCTTCCTTACATTTTACTTCTCTATCTTTCCTTTGGAGAATTTATTTCGCTAGTTATTCAAGGCAAAACATTCAGGATACCGAAAATCGTTCATTAAAGCGCTCCCTTCCCCCCTCCCCCATTTCAGAGTTCTATATTATAAAGTCCTGCCTAACGCTCCTTTGCCGTTTCACACTCGGAACTTTCTAACATAGAAGCCCCCCCCCCCCTTTTTTCCCCCCCATACTTTACTTTGTTACCGGTACTAGCCATCTGCCACTCCACCGATTTTCTGTGTTCTGTCAAGAAGTACTTTGTCATTTCGTCATAATAAACATCTGTCATCCACAGACTATACTAGTTAATAATTCGTGTTCAAAACATAAACCCAAACACTGATATTTTGAAAGTCTCTTGTTTCAAAAAAAAAAGAAATAAACATGAACCACAAATTGGAACGGATCGTCGAACAATTGATACAAATGTCAATGCCAGACAGAAAATCTGTCACTGCCAGACATTTTTGCTGTTTTTTCTTTTTATGTTTATATTTAGCACGTCCGGTGTTTTGTCAGATCAAGCCTTGTCAATTATTCTCGACTAACCCGTTTCCATCTTTCTTATCTGTGTTCCTGTCCTCGGCAGTCATCGACAATCTCATGACATTACCCATTCACCCGTGTTTTGGAAAGCCTCGACCTGTTTCCGGCATCAAAATAGCAGTTCACGCGGACAGTCCTAATACATAGCGAATCTCATTTCATGGCTAGCGATATAGAAATGGAGTATGAAAAACGATTAGCTAGAAATATCTTTTTGTCTGGGAATGTTGACGACATTACTAATGAAACTGTTCATCGAAACATCGGGATTTCTATGTGTTCCATTTGTATGTCAGGGATCCCATTTTATGACACATTGTTTTACTTTGTACGTTGACATGTCAGTTTGAACACCCACGACCAGATTGTTATCTGCTATTTCTGCTGTCTGTTTCATTGTCGTCTCTCCTCTCTCTGTCTATCTGTCTGTCTGCCTGTCTCCCCTCACCCCCCTCACCTCTCTGTCTCTCTCTCTCTCTCAAGCCATCTGACTCTCTCTGTTTTTCTCTGTCTGTCTGTCCGTCTGTAAGTCGGTCTCTCCCCCTCTCTCGCTTTCTCTTCCGCATTCATTTCCTTCCACACTTTCTCCCCTTCTCTTACAAGCAATTGCCATTATATCTCAGAATCACTCGAATTCCAAGGCTTATATCGATGGTTAGAAATGGGCGTACGGGCGTTAAGCGTTATTTTAGTGTGATCAATTTGCCTGCAGTGCCAACCGTCACCTTCAGACTAAATATTCAACAACAACAACAACAACAACAACAACAACAGCAGCAACAACAACAACAACAACAAAAACAGTAATAACAACACCTATGACCTCAACGACAGAGACGACAGAGACACTACTCCTCACCACAGCATCCGCTCTCCTCCGCTATTTTTATGGACAATGATATAAAACACTCTTTGCCTCTGTATACTTGTCCACAGCATCCGTTCCTCTCCACTGCTCATCGCTATAGAGGCAAAGAGAATTTCTCGTACATCATTTTTCCGTAGAAATAGCGGAGCGAATGCTGTGCACAAGAGCAGGATGAGGAAAGGAACAACACTAAGATGTACTGACAAGCGAAAGTTTCCCCAACAGCTCAAAGTATTCATTGCTCAAACTCACATCATCCAAATTGCCACAGCTGATAATGTGCCTGGAAAAATGTCGATTCGGGACCACAGACCTGCCACAGGAATGTCTTTAATTATTTACGCAGAACTCACACTTTCCCGTCCTGGCTTTCATTTTATCTAAAGACACACGCGAGAAACCCTGAAAAAAAAATAAAAAAAAATTAAATATCGGTTTAGTTTGAAACAATGGCGTTACCATACTACTGTGTTAAAATAATGATGACCGTTCTCTTTATCATTATTATTCCTCACCTGGTAATAATTATTCCGTAATGCATTTTTTGCGATCACGCTATGCAACAGAACATTTTTCCGGTATCGATACTTGCAGTAGGAAAGCCACACAATGCCCGCATCTACTTCACGTCCACAGGATAAATGTCTCCCGTTGTCTTTCATTTCAGACATCCTGTTCTCAATCTAGTGGATTACATTATCGACTCGGCAAACTTGACCGGCAGTACATAAACGGGGCCGCTGGAGATATGGAGAACATGTCGTATGATTAAAGCGCATATTATACTGGATTTGGAGAACAAATGTCATGTATGACATGACGAGTTTAGTTCCTGTTTGCTCTACACTCGAGCCAAAAAGTTAAGCAACCCTGGGTTGTTGCTTTTACAATCAATGAGAGACCCGTTTTCAAAACTTTAGTTTTTTTGAATTACAACATGTGTCATTGTGAGATCTACTCACAGCACGCTTTGCAAGTGAATAGCGTTTTGTTTATTCAGGTGTACAGTTAAGAGGTCAAGCAATAGGCACATGCCATTTAGTAATGAAATTATTCTTGATTATTTTAAAGAAATACAAATCTTGTTAGTGAAGGTTGCTTAACTTTTTGGCTCGAGTGTATCTCCATTTTCTGAAAAAACTGGAGATCTTTTGGTTTGTAGAAGAGATATATAGCAAATGCACACGTTGACACTTGTTTAAGATTTGTTTTACCACTTATCAAGCTGTTTCACCATTCCAATTTATTCTCTAACCTCCTTAACATAATAACTACAGCCGCAAGCGTTTAACGCCGAATTCCTTGGAGTTGGAACAAACCAGAACTCAAGTCGCGACATGACGTTAGACTAGATAATTGCAGGTGTGTAAAATGGTATTTATTGATGGTTATCAACCTGAATGTGTTATGTCCAATCATATTCATTGTTCTGAAATGTCTGTAGCTATCCAAGACATAAGATATAGGTTTTCACACCTCGGCTCGCGAGCCACATGCGGCTTTTTGACCTTCAATCTGCTGCTCGTGGCTATATGTTGGCTGAGTTTGTTTGTTTGTCTTTTTTTTGTTGAAAACATTTAGTATTATAAAATGTGTACTTGGTGATTACTGAAACTAATACAAATCAACAGTTAAAAAAAATATGAATACGTGAGTAAATATTATTGATAGAAGTATTTCTAACTATTAATTATATACGTTTCCTGTAACAAAATGTGTATGGAACAATAGAAATGTGTTGTTTGAATTTTGTCAATATTTGGTAGCTCTCGAACATCTGAAGTTTGTCGTAAGCGGCGCTTACATTAGGCAAGTTTGGCCACCCGTGACATAAGATGCGTGGCTATCTAAGTAGTTTGGACATTGTCATAAAACATTCTGGTTGCCAAGCCTCGATATGTACGCGGCTCAGGAAGCAGAGTCTGTTTCCTGAAATAATTATGTTATAGAGGCTCATGCACACCGGCAAAAATTGCAACAGTGCGGGCATAAGTCAGTCTCTTTATGAACGAACATTGATCATTCAAATAAACCGGATGGGGCGTTATGTCATCATTTTATCAGACAAAATGTTGAGCAGTTCGGAAACATCAGACTCTTGAAAAGTTTCAAAGTTTTCAACAGCACATCAACTGAGGAGTTTGGATAGAAAAACTGAGAAATCCAGCTTTATATTATTATAGATTTTGATCTACTTCCTCCGTTCCATTCACAAAGACTGTGATCCATACACAGCCTCGTTTCTTCCATGATGCACCCTTTGATATCCACTTTATACGTTAAAACCAAAAGGATTGATTTCTTCATTCCGCCATTTCTCCTAGGCAGAACCGCCGCACAATCTGACCACATTCCTGAGATTTATACCGTAGACCCAGAATTGATGGCTTCGTTCATTTATGTCCTGTATGTAAGAAACCTTTTAATGGGCCTTTTTTTTTTTTTCGTTTGGTTTCCTTTCCCGGGTCAATATCCTTGGCTTTGAGAGTTCTGTCTCATTTTCTAGAGAGGAAAAATTGATAAAAATAAATGTTTAACCCGTGTGTTCACGAGGTGGCGCTGGATGAGAACGGGTTAACGCGGCCATTTTAGCGTCAGAGCCGGCTGGTTCCAAGGAAACTGGTCGTGCTTACTGGCAAGTGTATATTGTGCTGTTCTGATGTTTACAAGGAAAGCAACCTTCGGATAAATGGTATTAATATTTTGTGTCGATAGGAAGCCTACAATATAAATGGATGATTTGTATGCCTTTGTTAACTTGTGTATGTCTGTTGTGTGTGCGTCGTTCTGTTTGTCTGTCTCTGTGTCGTGTGCTGAATCCTTTCATGAGGTTGTTTTTCTGGGACGAGAGTCTTGTGAATTCTTTCTCTGTCTTGTCCTCTCGTTACTAGATTTGTCTGCCTGCATGTTTGTCTGGCGGTGCATAGGTTAATCGGAACTGCCACATCTGGCACGATGTTATTAAACTTCATCAGAGAGGAGCCTCTGTTTGATGAAGGTGAATAATGCCCAGGATTCCACAGATCTCAGACATTTCCCAAAAGGGATTGGCACCTGAGGTCAGTGACATAATATTTTATGGTCGTATAGAAGAGGGAACCGATGATCACCGGGGGACACTTGGGGGACACATTGGTCTAGAGGTAACGTGCTCGCCTCTCATGCCGAAAGTACCGGGTTTGATCCCCTTCTCGGTGCAGGCATGTTGGACATTTGGGGGGGGGGGTTCCTGTTGCTGATCCTATGGTAGGGGGGACTGAGCACCTAGTCTTCTCGGATAAGGACGAACAACTCGGAGTGCCTGTGTGCATGTCAAAAATACCTTGGCAGTTAAAAGTTGAGAAGAGCAAGCCGAACAAGGCCGCTGCCCGGGGAAGCTTATGAAAAACGAATGTCTACCACAAAAACACACACACACACACACACACAGAAACAAGAATAAGAAAAATAAAAACAATAAAAGTGAGGTGTAGATGCCAAGAGCAGCGAAACCTCCGAAACAAAAGAACAACAGCTTGAAATTACTCGCCCGGCCAGGACTTCGGTCCCGTCGGGTCCACCTGAACAGCTGTTTGGGGACGTGTTTGGCGACACGTTGGATTCCGTAGGTTTGCTGGATGAGACGTGAAATGTTATTCCAGCCGTACGTGGATAGTTTGTCTAAACGGAACGTTTCCCTATTGGCGACAATAATCATTCAGTAGATCACACTACCTGTATTAGGGGTAAGCCAGACTGTAACAGCTGAGGTTGTTCCAGCACGTTATAGTAGGGGGGAGTTAGTTGATCTAACTACAACCCTTTAGAAAACGAAACTATTACAGCTGTAAAATAAATAAACACGAGATCCGACGATAGATTAAATAATACTAAAGTTTAATAACTGTATAGTGAACAATAAATTACTAGGAAGACACCAGCGAAACTAAATATCTACGCCACACAAAAGGAAACTCACTTACTCACCAGTGTACGACGAAAACGGGGGAGGGCAAGGGATAGCTTGCAGATGCTACACAGACCAAGGTGGTATGGGTGCCATATTGGTGCCCCGACACCTAATTATTATGCATCCCAGTAAAACATTACTCACTGCCCATACTGCCGCGGTGTAGACAGCGAGCAGGGTTTAGTGTGAAGCATAATAATTTAATTAGGCGCCTACACCAGCTTTTGGTCTGGTTCATCTCTTATGATGAAACTTTCGATACAGCCAAAATTAACCTTATTTTGACAATGTCTTGCATCACTGAAGAGATCAGATCGAACTTAGCAGAGTCCTGTAATGTAATGTGTACTATAATAATTGACTTGTATACCACTCAAATCCGTAAAGAAAAAAGTATGTGCTCTGAGGCGCTGACCTAAAAAAAAAAAAAAAATTAGAAACAATAAGATCAATTCATCATGCTCCCACTCATGCACATTTACATAACAATCCACTCTCATCCTGAAACCTCGCAGAGTAAACAGGACACCATTCAGTGACAAAGAGTCCCAAACAATTCAATTTTTAGTCAATTTCTAAATGTGATGATGATGTTCTCACTTTTCCTGGTGTGGACGCTAATGTTGTTCCACAATTTAGGCCCACCAAAAGAAACGGGTTTACACACGTTTGCATTATTGATCAACACGCTTTGCCGTTTATGTACACCAGAATTACGAAATGCAAGATTACAGCTTTCCGTCTGTGGGCACCCAATAGGAATACAATTTCTTCTATATAATAATAATAGTTCGTCCATCAGGTATGATGATGACCTTAACAACACCAGAGGAATAAAGAACAGAAATTGTTGAGAATTTCAACACATGGACAATAAAAAGAACTAAAGGACACAGAGGACAGAATGGAAAGACTGTTCTTTCATGACTTATGGCTTCTCATGTGACTGATAAGTCCTATTTTTGCCCTGCAGACCCTTCCGCATAAATGACAAGAGTGCTCCGTTGGCTCAGTAACACTGGGCCTTTTCTTGCGCCGTTCTCTTTTTTTGATAGCCTGCTGGACTCTGTCAGCTTCCCATGCTTTGCTGCCTCTGGTAAGGGCCGCCCTCCAATTTGCACGATCAAGCGAGAGCTTTTCCCACTCACTCACATCAATGGCAAAGGCCTTCAGTGATTGCTTGAGAGTGTCTTTGTAACGTCTCTTTGGGGCCCCAACATTCCTCGTTCCATTGGAGAGCTCAGAGAAGAAGATTTGCTTAGGGAGTCTGGAGTCGGGCATTCTGACAACATGTCCTGCCCAACGTAGCTGAATTTTTTTCAGGTGGCAGAAGATGCTCAAATCCTTGGCACGATTGAGGACCTCAGTGTCTGGAATTTTATCCTGCCATTTGATCCTTAGGATCTTTCTAAGGCAGGCCAGATGAAAGTGATTTAGCTTTCTGGCATGCGATTGGTACACTGTCCAGGTTTCAGCCCCATAGAGTAGGGTGGGAAGGACCACAGCATTGTACACTTTCAGCTTAGTGTCTGTGCGAATGCCGGCAACATCCCATACTCTCTTTCGAAGCCTGCCAAATGCAGAGCTGGCTTTGCTGATTCTTGAGAGAATTTCAGTATCAACACGAGCCGCGGAAGACAGTGTACTGCCAAGATAGGTGAAGTTCTCCGACACCTTCAGAAGACTGTCATGGACTTTGATATTTGGGGTCACAGAATACTTGTCGTCTGGAGTAGGCCGATGGAGCACTTCCGTCTTCTTTGTGCTTATTGTGAGGCCAAAGTTGTCACAGGCACTAGAGAACTTATCAACACAGTTTTGCATGCTATCCTCATCGTGTGCGAGAAGTGCACAATCATCAGCAAATAGTAGGTCACAGACTTGAGTACTTTTGGTTTTTGTTTTTGCCTGAAGTCTCCTGAGGTTGAATAGACTGCCATCAGTTCGGTACTTGATGCTTACCCCTTGAGGAGGAGAGCTAAAGGCTTCTTGTAGCATTGCAGAGAACATGATGCTGAACAGAGTTGGGGCTAAGACACAACCCTGTTTTACCCCATTTGTGACAGCAAAGGGCTCTGAAACACTGCCGTTGCTTTTGACTGCAGTTTGCATGCCATCATGAAACTGGCGCACTATTGTGATGAATTCGGGTGGACACCCAAACTTCGCCAAGATTTTCCAGAGGCCTTCACGACACACTGTGTCAAATGCTTTTGTGAGGTCAACAAATGTGATATACAGCGCTTTATTTTGTTCCATGCATTTTTCCTGAATCTGTCTGGCAGCAAAAATCATATCCGCCGTTCCCCTCTCTTTACGAAAGCCATATCGGCTCTCGGGAAGCAAGTCATTTGACGAGAGGTGATCAAGAAGGCGATTCAGAAGCATTCTTGCCAATATTTTGCCAGCAATCGAAAGTAGAGAGATTCCCCGATGGTTGTCACAGACTTGGGCTGTCCCCTTTGGTTTTGTACAGATGGATGATTGAAGCATCTTTGAAGTCCTGTGGCAGCTTCCCTGCTTTCAACATATGATTGAACAACTCGGTCAACCTTTCAATAAGCTTTTCTCCACCGAAGGCATACACCTCGGCAGGAATTGAATCCACGCCTGGTGATTTGTTAAAGGATATCTGATTTGTGGCAGTTCGGGTCTCATTTGCTGTGAATGGCTTGGCAAGAGCTGCATTAATAGGAGTCTGAGGGAGGCGGTCAATGGACTCAGTATTTATATTTGATGGCCGATTTAGCACACCTCCGAAATGTTCTGCCCAACGCTGAATTATGGCATTCAATTCAACAATGCGCGTTGAACCATCTGACGCAAGAAGTGGCGTAGTGCCAGAGCGGGATGGTCCAAACACAGCTCGGAGGCTCTCAAAGAACTTTCTAGTGTTGTTTGTGTCGGCATATTTCTGAGTTTCTCTTACTCGCTCTTCAAGCCAGTCATTTTTCATTTTCCTCAGCTTCTTCTGGAGTACACCCTTACATGCACGCAGTGCATCAGCTTTTGCTGTGGAAGAGGGGTCACTGCAGTGAGCTTGGATGAGACTATTTTTTTCTTTGATGAGCACTTTGATTTCATTATCATTATCATTGAACCAGTCCTGGTGCTTGCGGACAGGAAAACCAACTGTGCTGCTGGCGCAAGAGTGTACAGTCGTATTTAGGTCAGTCCAGCTCTGTTCAATGTTCTCAGGGTCAAAAGTCACGCAATCCAATTTTGAGGAGAGTTCTGATGAGAGCTCGCTCTGTTTCTCAGCTGAGCAGAGTTTTGAAACATTTAGGCGTTTAGGTGGCGCTTTCCCTTGAGGGCGTCTATTGCGCCTCAATGTTAGTCTGAGCTTGCAAACAATGAGTCTGTGGTCAGTTCCACACTCGGCACCACACATCGCCTTTGTTACAAGGACATCCTTTCTGTCAGTCTTCCTCACAATGACATAGTCTATGATATGCCAATGCTTTGAGCGGGGAGGCATCCATGACGTTCTGTTTCTCACGGGGAGACTAAAATTTGTGTTGGTAATGAACAGGCCAAATTCAGCGCACAAAGTAAGTAAGCGCAACCCATTGTTATTGCATGAACCAACTCCATGAGGGCCCAAAACATTTGGCCACGCTGAGATTTCTGAGCCAACCCTAGCATTGAAGTCCCCCAAGAGAATCAGCTTATCAGCTGCCGGGACAGAGCATATGACAGATTCTAGATCAGAATAGAACTTGTCTTTGGCTTCTGTCAGGGTTAGGACTAGAAGTGTCGTGCTGGGTCACGGCGTGTTTATTTCATGGTCTCGTTAACTTTAGCCAGTGCAAATGTCCTTGAACTATTCTCGTGGACAGTTTGTTTTTGTAACGCTTTTTCTTAGAGATGGAAAGAAAGTGGGGCAAGATAGAATAAATGGATAAATTAGCAGTGACGGTGCAGTTTTCGACCCCGTGATTTTGATGAATTCTAACAGAGAGGGAAGGGGTGAGTAAAAGGGAAATAGTAAATTCGTACATAAAACGTAGAGGGTTGGGAGACTTTAGGAAGGGTTTTGATATGTTAATTTGACCTTGTCTGTTACTATTAATAGAATCTATTAATACTACGAGCTGAGCTCGAAATGGATGCACCAATCAAATCTAGGCAGTTGGCTGGGGATTTGCACATGGCCGAGCAGTATTTAAGCGGAGCCATTCCCACGGTTCTTCACTCCATGCAGAATTATCCATCTGCGAAGGCAAGTCGGCGTGATTCGGCCTGAGAGAATCAGAACATTGTTAAGACATGTCTATGTCTTTGATAGACATCGGAATGAGACCATACGCTCTTACGAAATTATCTACTGCTATTATCTCCAGCTCCCTGATCTTGTGTCAGGGACCAATCGTAAGTTTCTACCTACTGATTCGACGATGAACGTGAATCTGACCTTAATTTTCCAGTAGAAGTGCTACCGAAGAATGCAAGACTACAATGTATTTTACATGCAACTAGATCTAGCATGAGTGTCTGGTATACACATTTGTAAATTGAAATTGATGTGTCTGGATGAGGCTGGGGATTGCCAGCCCATCCTAGAGTAGATCTAGATCTAATGTAACTACGTCAGTTGTGTTGACGAGTTATATCCTTGTTAAGCGGTAGGCACAAATAGCTGAGTTAACATTGTCGTCTGAGACATTAAGATATTATTTGTTAGATAGTAGGTAGGCTAAATCTGAAAGATAGATAAGTAATAATTAAATTGTGAATGAGTCAGAATGATATAATCTTTTAAGAATCTAGAGGAAACTTCTAGTGATATATTATTGAATTTTCATTTGATGCTGCTGATGTTGTCTTTTAATATGTAAGAGCTAGACGAAATTTGTTAGGCAATTTAAAGTAATAAATTTGTGGCCCTGCAAGGTCCTTGATAAAACTTATTCGAATTGTTATTAGTATATGTGGCATGGTATGGAAGAGTAATTTCTAAAAACCTCTCGATAATCTAAATGCAGTCGTAACACCAATAATCCCACATAACCCGCCCCGTAACAGCTTCATCTGGGTTTCTCATGGTGGGCGCATATGCGCTAATGAGGGTGGCTGACTGGCTTTTCCCAACTGGGATCCTGAGTGTCATTAGCCTGTCATTTATTTCAATTGGCATGGACTGCAAGTTTCTGACAAGGTCATTTTTAATTGCAAACCCAACACCATGCTGTCTCGGTTCGACTGCACCCTTGCCTTTCCAGAAGAAGGTGTATCCACCACTGAGCTCTTTGAGTTGGCCACTATCAGGGAGTCTGGTCTCACTGAGTGCCAATATGTCCAGGTTGTACCTGCTGAGCTCAATGGCAATAAGTGCAGTGCGTCTTTCCGGGTTGTTTGAGTTGTCCTGTAGTGTGCGTATATTCCAGGCTCCTAGCCTGAGTAAGCTGAATTTCTTTTTGTTTCGACCGCAAAAAGGGATCCCCACTGGTCGCGGTATACCGGTCAGGGTGATGTGAAGTGGGCTTTCTTTAGGGCACCTTTTCTAGCCCCTTCCTCAGTTGAGGTGAGCAGTGCTATCCTTAAATAAGGCTGCTCAGCTACTGTGGGTGCTGCCTCCCCACGCCTCCACTTCAATCGACGATGAAGCGACCATAGTCCACAGCCACCAAGGTGTAGGTCTGTGCTAACAGCTTCCAGTCTGTCCAAACCTGCTGCCACCGCACTCGCCCATCGCCGTTGGAATTTTGAGAGGAAAGAAGACGAGACAAAGATGAAAGAAGACGAGGTGAGTGTTAAGACTGGCGCAAAGAATTTGTTTTTAGTGAGAAAGAGCTGCGCAAACATCAGACTCACTCTCTCGCCTGGACACAACTTATCCAAGTGGCAAGACAACTTCTATATAGAAGTTATCAAATATGAATGACGGAACACAGAATTTCGTAATGGGCCCTTTTTCACTGTTTTTCACTCACGGCGCCGAGTTCTTCATTTTTCTCTGAGGCTGTACAGTTGTCCGAGACAAAAGTTTAATTCTTGCTAGCAAACCATTCTGGTTTGGTTAATTAACCTGGATCAGTGACATCCTCGCCCAATGGATGAGCTTCCCGGCCCTGTGTGTAGACGGAGTTGTGAAAGACCGTTGACAGCTCCACTTGTACATCATAAGCAAAGAAGGAACGCCAGGGGCCGTGGTCTTCTGTTGTGGACAGTCCATACAGCATGTGAGCTTGAGGGTGGGGGGTCGGTTGTGGGGGGGGTACACGGAATAGAAAATTACAGGAAGTGAAAGAAGCCTTTTTTTCATGTATACTGGAAGTATGCACACCGCCATTTTGGACGAGATGCAACTTCGCTTGACTTGATCGGTGGTAAACAAAACTGTTTGTACATTTCCACGGAGAATGAGAACTAACAAACGGCTCTAAATAGTTTCAATCAACCCAAAAATATGATCAAACCACAGTAAACAGATACGTACACTGTCTTTGGTGAAGATGGTCTCTTTCAATTCTTGTTACTGACGTGACCTAGTTTCGCGATTTGGCGGAAGTGAGAGCTATCTCTAAACTACATACTTTCTGCTGTTAAATTAAACATCGTTGTGCGTGTGCCTAGTTACACGATTTTCCACCATTTCTCCTTACCTTTTTCTCCCTTTACTTCAAATATTATTCAGTTTCCAAGATGATTTCCCACCGGCCATTGCATATCACAAACGAGTCCCGCGAGGACGCCAGCGTGATGGAAAGACGTGGAGATGCTCTGTATTCAAACCGCGCTGCTAGTCTTCTGGGCTTCCGACTTAAATAATATTATTAAACTAATAGATCACCACTGAACGTTCACTCACACCACTGGATAGTCAAAATTGATGACGTCGCTTCTGCCAGGGTCTCTATTCGGTGGGTGGGTGATGGGCGGGGGAGGTTTCTAGAGGGTAGCGTAGTCCTTTCAAGTATGGTAAAGAATGAAGAGGTTTCCTTTTAGGGTAGCCACACAAAGGCCACCGAATTCGGTCACCGAGCCACTATGCGCTTTAGTTGAGAAGAATTGCACTATATAATTTCAACAACTGCACATAGAGCCTACCTAAATTCGGTCCGTTTATGTAGCGCAATTCTTCTCACCTAAAGCGCCCAGTGGCTCGGTGACCGAATTCGGTGGCCTTTGTGTGGCTACCCTTACACAGTGACTACGTTTACGGCAGCCGATGAACACAAATCACCATTTTTCTTTGTTCGGCTTTACTCCCGTTCGTACAGCAGCGCTCCCTTTCTTTGCTTTTTTCTATTGGGGTATGATCGTAATCTGCCACTGCCTTATTTAAACCTCGAGAGACTACTACCGGACGTCCTCCTCTTGCTACTACTATTACTGCTTCTACTAATAATTAATTGCTACTACTACTGCAATGTCATCTGCAATCGTGACTGTTACTACTCCTACTGCTTCTGCGATTACCGCTACTAGTACCACCACCACTACTACTACTACTACTAGTGCTACCACTGCCAATACCTCCTCTCCTACAACGACCACTGTTCCTACTTCTACTACTGCTACTACGACTACTACTGCTACTACGACTACTACTACTACTACTACATCGAATCCTACTACCACTAGTGTTACTAATACTACTGCTACTACGATTACTACTAATACTACCTTGACTCCTACAACCACTAGTGTTACTATTACTACTACCACTGCTACTACTACAAATACTACTGCCACCTCGGCTCCTACAACCACTACTGTTACTACTACCATTGCTACTCAGACCAAAAACTACTTAAAACTATGACTACAGCACACGTTTACATGGTGTGAGAGAAGGCAGCGACACAACATCCGGAGGTCGTTGCCCTCAACGTCATCCACCATCTCCCCCCCTCCCTTCCCCCTGGCGACCTTGTGTTTATTGTCAGCGTGCTGGGTAATAACTAGATACATTCACACTTATTCCCTGAGCGACAAAACATTGATCCTTTCTCCTTCTTCTTCTCTCTCTCTCTCTCTCTCTCTTGCTCCCCCTCTCTCTCTCTTTCTCTCTGTGTGTCTCTCTCTTTCCTCCACTCTTTCTTCCTCACTTTGTGTCTGTCTCTCTCTTTCTCTCTCTCTCTCTGTTTCTGTCTCTGACTCCCTCCCTCTACCCCCCCCCCCTCTCTCTCTTCATCTTCCTGCCTGCCTGCATGTCTGTCTGTCTCTGTGTGTTTATGCCTCCGTCTCCATCTCTCTTTTTATCTATCTATCTGTCTGTTTGTCTCTACATCTTTTTTCTCTCTCTTCCCCTCTCGTGATCTTTCGCTTTATCATTCTTTTTGACACTTTGAAATGCCAGAAAATATACCGGAAAAAATGGGTCTTGCTCCACAATATTCACCCCAGGGGAAAGATGAATATTCCAAAACATCTTTAAACAACAACAACAACAATGACAACAATAATAATAAAGAAAGTTTACTGCATTATCTCTCTTTCGTTTGATCTTTTTTTTTCTGTCTCCTTTCTCCCTCTCTTTCTTTCTCTTTGATTCAAGGTGGGAAAAATAAAACGAGAACTGGAAATAATATTACAGAAATGCCAATTTCTCACACACACGAAAAAGGATATAACGTTTTGCCTTCTCTCTTCTCTCCCCCCCCCCCTACCCCCCCCCCCAATCTCTCTCTGTCTCTCTGTCACGTACGCACACAGTCACATACACACTCTTTCTCATTGTCTCTGTCCAGCACTCTTTCTCTCTTTGCCCCCTCTCTCTCTCTGTCTCCGACTATCTGTGCGTGTGCATGTATGTATGTGTATAAAGTGTGTGTGTGTCTCTCTCTCTGTTCCCTCTGTTTTTCTGTCTGTTTCTTTCGTCCTCTCTTGTCCCGTTCTCTCTTTGTGTGTGTGTGTGTGTTTCTCTCTTTCTGTCTTTCTGTTTCTATCTCTGTCTCTTTGTTTCTTTCTCTTTCTCTCTCTCTCTCTCTCTCTCTCAATCATTGTCTGTCCTATCATTCCTGATTCCCACTACGCTAGAAAATAATAATATGTGTAGACATTTTCACACCACATAATATCCTCAATAACACAAATAAAAAAAACCCAATCCTTTCTACACCGATATTGACACGAACGTCTGAGAAAATAATAATCATAATAATCATCATAAAATACCCGGGGACGCCTCCATAATAATGGTTTCCCTCTGTTCATTCCGCGCGCGTGTCACTCTGAAGATTCGCAGAAATTGCTCAGATCAATGGTTCTCAACCTTTATCACGCAATCGCCCTCTTACCCTCCAAATTTTCTCTCATCACCCCCCCCCCCCACCCCTAATTTTTTTCCAAGTCCTCACTTAAACCCAACACAGATTATGATGTTACGTTTTTCAAAGTCTTATAAATGACACTAGGCGTGTTGACTATTCATTATGAAACGGAAAAGCATTGTGTAGTAAATCCACTAAAAACAAAAGGCCGATTCTGTCCATAAAACCCATCTGCGTGTGCTGTTGAATAAGACAGTGTCTGCCCTGTACCTGCCCCCCCCCCCAGATCAATCTCTTGTCATGTATTTGGCCCCTTCATCGCTTTCGCCCACTTGTCGCCCTTTTCTTCGTTTTCGCTCCCCCCCCCCCCTCCCCCTGGAAATCAAAATCGAACGCGAGTGGGCGCTATGGCCCATATTGAAAACCATTGGTTCAGATATTGACAACGCCGGTTTGGGTGTATAATAGAAAAAGCGTCAATGCTATTAAGGAACATCGCCAGGCGCGTATAATGATATTTAGCGCCGATGATGTTTGACCGTTATGATGGGGTTGGCGCTAATGGCGGTTAACGCCTGTGATAAAGGGCATTAATTTGTCATCTATGTTTAACGCGATTGTCTCTCTTTCGTGATGGTGATTGGAAATAACAACGCATGGGTTGCCAGAGAAGCTGTTTCACACATGAACTTGGGGTTAACACGATAAAATATCGCTTACTATCTACTGACGTGGAAATAACAGGACTAAATATCTGCATTTAAGGTAAACATTTCGGGCAAGAACAAAGAAAAAATACCTCGTAATAATGAATAAATTAATGTCACATTTATGGTGCATTTTGTAATTTTAATTGGCTCTTTGAGCTCCATAAAGTAGGACAAGAGTTTTCAAGACCGACGGCTCTGAAACATCTAGTACGTTATAGATTGAAAAGGTTGGCTGGGACACGTTGGTCTAGAGGTAAGGTGCCCCCCTCTCATGCCGAAGGTACCGGGTTCGATTCCCTGTCAGTACAGGCATGTTGGACTTTCTTGGGGGGGAGGGGGGGGAGGAAACATTCTTGTCCCTGATCCTATGGTAAGTAGGATCGAGCGTATAGCCTTCTCGGACAATTACAAAAACTGGGAAGGCCCGTGGTCACGTTCAGCACGTTAAAGATACCTTGGCAGTTAAAAGTCTAGAAGAGCAGACAGGACAAGGCCACAGCCCGGGGTAGATTCTGAAAAAATAATCCCTACCACAAAAACATACAGAAACAAGAACAAATAAAGTAACCCAAAAAAAAAAAAGTGTAAATGCAAAGAATAGTGAAACTCCAAGAATAAAGACGTGAAACAAGATAGAAATAATGCCGCTTTTTATTCGTACAGTCTAAATGTAAAGCCCACGATGCCAGTAAATGCCGATTTTATACATAAAAAGATATTCTTGGATATCGATATCTTTAGGCTTATTTATTACCCTGCGTCTATCGTATATCAAGTTTGTTTCGTTCCCCATAGAACAATTCGATATTTTCCAGTCGACCAGTGAAACTGCCTTTTTCCCACCGTTCTTCGGACAATCGAGCGTTGCTGACTCGTATCCCACCAATTCACTTTCTTCACCAAAGAATACGAAAACACATTCACACGCCGAGAAAGAAACAGCATTACAAAAATCTAAGAAAATGTTTCCAGACTTACTCTCAATAATTGCTTTAGTGGGCATTGCCCAGAACGTCCCTATTTTCTTTCATCTGCTCACAAACTGAGAAAAAAAAATACAAATGATTTTAAATTTCCATTTCCAACCCTCTAGGCCCCTTGCATCACCTGCGACAGACAGAAATTTATCATTGGCTGCAGTTTCCACACAAATTCAAGGCGAGAAACATTGAGTACTTTCTGCAATATACACGATAAATCAACTAAATGATCATAAAACACCATGAGTTATGCCCTTATAAACAAATTCTCGTAGAAATAGGAGCGGTGCCTGGACCATCTCCAGTTAAAACTGATGTGCAAATGTCAAATGCAGAGATGCTCTGAAAACAAAGATTTCAACCCATCTCTGGTCAAGAGGAGCAATAGCAGGTAAGAATGGACGACTTGAAGCAATCACAACATTGGTAAAAATATGTATCATTAACTGAGTAATTCAAACAGGTGGCTTTAATAGAGAGAGAGACAAAGTCAATTGAAATGAAAGGCTTATCTGTATTGGTGGTAACTATGTGGAGAGGGAAGAAGTTTATGAGACTGAATCAGCTGACAGGCTAACACTGATGTGAAGGTAAGACGTAGGTGTGTGTGGGGAGGGGGGGGACAGGTCAAGGTCGCACTAACGATGTGCCCAGGCAGGGGGTAGTTCCTGGCCAACAAACAAGTCTCCGGGTACTCGCGTGAAGCAGGGCGATATATCAGCCTGGCCAGCCAGCTCACAGCTTCCTACAGCCATATCTGTGCAGTTGAGCGGTGATAACGCCACGAAAACGCTGAGTGCTCGAGCAAAAGAAAAACGTGTTTTTGCCACGTAAATCGTTGTTATCAAGGGCGTTGCATTACATCAAAAAGTGCTGAAAAAGGCTGCAGGAAATGACTTTGTTTCATCTGACGTCAGATACGTTGCGTTCTTTCCATTTCAACATGGACAAGAATTACAGCAAAAGCAACGTTGCACGTGCACGTTTTTTTCAGTGCACATGTCAGAAGCCAATTTCCTTCGGGATCAATAAACTGTATTCGGTTCTACCTTGTTCTTTTCTATTCTGTTTCATTGCTTTCTAGTCTACCAGCAGAGAACCGGTGAACTATCGGCCAGAATAGAGACCGGCATTGAATTATATGCACTGTACTTGAGGCCCGATGAAAACTTAGGAATCTTCCAGACCAGCTTTTTGGGTACATGATTTAGACCCAGCCGCAATATTTAGACCGGGAACTCCGAGACAAATACAAACCCTAGAAACAAAGAGTTTCCCCCTTAATTCATTTTAAGAAATTGTAGTATAGGAATAAAATTGCATGTAACTATTTGTATTATGCTCATGGCTAGGACAATCATGGAAATTGAGCCCTGCCTTTTCCACGCCAGTTTTTGTCGTCTAACATTCTTAAGTTTTTTTTTTCCAGTCCAGGTTTTGTGAAAAATGGTTTCTCCTTACGGTGTCATCTGTCTGTGATTTGGCAGCACTGCACTCGCCGGTGCAACATTAAATTATCACGATGAATCAAGATACCGAGGAAAGCATAGTGTTGTGAGCCCGGGGGCGGTGGCTGAGCTAGTCTGGGTGGATCATTATATAGAAATGATTATAGAGAAATGTATAACCAACGGTATCACAGCCCAGAATGTTGGAGAATCAACGCATGGGCTGCCAGAGAATGTTGTTTCTGACATGGACGAGGGGTTATCACGATAAAATATCGTTTACTGTCTACTGACACGGAAATAACAATCCCAAATAGCCGTCTTAAAAGTAAACGTTTCGAGCAAAGAAGTGAGAAAACAATGCCTCGTGAATAAATGTATATCATATTTCTAGTGCACTATCAGGAAAACAACGTTTCCGTGCCTGAAACGGTCAGAAATACCTGGAGCACTGACCAGAAACTGCACTGCCCCATTGTGGAAACATGACTGGGAAAACTCCATGACTTCACGTGAAGCTATCTCCATTTCATCAACTGGTGAGCGTCAAACCGTGACGCTGTACCCTTTTTAAATCATTCTGCGATAAAATACCGTATTGGGCATTCTGGGTCAAAAGCACGTACTGGTATCTTTTTATAGAAAGCCGCGTTTTGATCTTTTATCTGGGTTTCTGGTCACCCGAAACCAGAAATTTAATACAGATGACAGCTTGGCACAATGCTAGTAATGACCATCCATCGAACATCATGGATCTGGAATCCATCACCCGGTTTAAAAATAGCTTTAAAAAGGTGTTTTTGACTGTTGATGGAATTTTTCTGTTCCATGTCTAGTAAATTCGATGTGTTTTGTGTGTGTGCATCCGATCGTGCGCGTGTGTAGTTGTGTTTGAATGCATGTACTCTCTAGTCTAAAACGGCAGGTCTGAAATGTCTCTCATTTCGAATCAGTCAGTGTTCGCAGTTTCGCTTTCATTTTGAGACAAAGAACTCTTCTGAAGTTTGAAAATGAGTTTGGGATTGATACAGTACAAACAGTATAAATTTGGTATGAGACTGGATTCGCATTTTGTTTTTAACCTTCTAAAGCGCATTATCACTACTATTATTAACTTATTCCCTAAGGTAACTTGTGTTGATGTAGACGGGAACTCTCAACACTATCCAATTTGAAATTTAAAGGTGGTTCAAAGATGTTTTTTTTCTTTCACTCAGTAATATCAACAAAAGACACTGCATATCATATATCGAAGTAAAGGAAAATCAATGAACCAGGATGGGATTCAATATTTCAAAAGGTTGGCTTAGAAATTATCGTTGGAAAATCAGTGTCCACTCGAGCAAAGCGAAAACACACGAGCCGAATATTCGTCTTGCCCTAATGCATTAGTTAATAACAGTTTCATGGAAAATTTAATGTTTGATTTATGCGGCCTTTTTTCATGACATGGCAGCACAACCTCCCGTAATTGGTGCCAGCTGAGCATGAGGGAATGACAAAGTGCAGCAGTTACAGATAAAATTAATGAGAGATTGCAGGGACAGTTCAGTCATGTTTATGTGGGAGGAAACATACATACACCATTAGTGATTGATAGTGCATGTAAATATTTGGATTCACACAAAGGGTAGAACAGGGCAAACATCGATAACTAGAAGGAGATGATAAAGAAATATAGACCATGCCATACAGGCATTCATATAACAATAACAACAACAACAATTGCAGTATTATAAATAGTAATAATAATAATAATGATATTAATAATAACAATACAGAGATGGGGGTCGCTGGAAACTTAAATATTACCGAAAAGTGAATAATTTTCAGGATATAAAAAGAAGCCTAATAATTCACTGGCTGTGGGTGTACGAATGATTGCTTCACGGAAACACGGTCTATAGGAATACGATATCACATTAGTTTTAGTAAAACGCAGGAGAACAACCAGTCGGGCCGCAAGGTGCGTAAGGAAATCAAGGGACGAAACATGAGCTTATTTGAATGGAGGTTCTCTTTCTCAGAAGACCCCCCTAGCCTCACTCTGCCAAGATATTGCTTTTCTTGAAAATTACCATCATATTAAGACCTGTTCT
This sequence comes from Onchidella celtica, assembly GCA_963931925.1. Lineage (NCBI taxonomy): Eukaryota > Metazoa > Mollusca > Gastropoda > Systellommatophora > Onchidiidae > Onchidella > Onchidella celtica. The sequence continues at coordinate 9,946,740 of OZ007570.1, forward strand.
ATAATCAGGCTATTAAAATTTCAACATGCAGCAGATATTGTTCACCCAGAATACTGAAAGAAAATGATAGAGAAATACATTGTCACGGATAAATTGAAATTTTCAGTCCGAAAACAGCGGTAGAAATATAAACAAGTGAGTTACGGCAGACGGTGGTGGTCAGAATGCCAGTGTGACAAAATAGATTTAGTGCCCCAGACCCGAAGAGAAGTATGTCGGTGTATTGAGGGTAGAGAAAGGTGTTCTTGACATTTAACATTTTGCAAAGCCATTTGCTTTGCCCGGGCTCATGCTTTCGTTGATCCAGACTGCAAGCTTTCGGCACTGTGAGAGATTTGGGAGGAAATTGGGAGGGGGGGGGGGGAGGGGGGCGAGATGGACGGGTTAGAATTTGAGTTTGGAGAGAACACTTCAACACGGTAACAGCCATGATGGCGCACTGAAGAAGCAGGACGATAGACAGAATAGAACAGTACGATATGACAGAAGGATAGCCTAGGAGAAGCGGCCACTAACCACCCGCTTATATAGGTATAGAGAACTATGAGAACATTTCACTTGCAATAACTGAACGAGTTCCTGAACCAATTTGGGTCGCCAGTCGGCCGTGATGCGCCAAACCCATTGCGTGTTTTTAACTCGACCAACAGAATAATAATGAAATGTTTAAGCCACCCGGTAAATTGTTGAAATCCCACCTGATCTTTTTCGCGAAGTTCACAGTTCACACCAGTTCCAAGCCAAACATTTTCCCCTGACGTTGGTATCCTGGCGGTATTTACGGTGTCGACAACTATTCTATCCCTCGGTATTTTATCTACTGCTGACTCTGAGAAATATCGTAGGTTACTTTTTCTTTACTTCATGTTTCTTTCCACTGTGTTACTCCTACCGAAACAAAATCAATAAGTAACTCTGGAGTCATGCAGTGCTGAACATCAAGAGCCATCGGAATTTGTTTTCTCTTGTAAATCAACCAGAAACGGAGCCAGTCTTCTGACCCGGTATCAGCCAATCTACTGAAAACTACTTACTGTTTCTTTAGAAGATGACGGGCCAAAAACTCTTCCCACACATTTTATTTTAAATATTTGCTTTGGCCAGTCAGTATTGAATAACAGTAAATCCATGAAATACTGAATAATAGAGAACTAACTGAATCTAAGTGTCTGATTTCACTGTGGGAAATTGTGTCAATCTGCACAGTTCAAGAATTTTCAACAATCACTGCAGTTCCACTGCGCAAGACGTACATTCAAAGGAAGACCGTGTGCAGTTAAAGGTTTTAGTGTACAGGCTAGACAAAAACCGTATTTTTTTTTTCATGCTAAGATCACAAAAATGGGTGTTACTTTGGGCGTCGGGAATCGGGATTCTTATTGATAAAGAACATACCTATTATGCTTGCCCGTCTCGAAATTTGGTAGGTCCATGAGCATGGCAAGTGGGCCAAAGTTCAATTTTAAAAAAGGAGCTGTTTTCAGGAACTTAAAGTGACGGCGTCATGAAGATGAAAAATAGATGAAAATCGGTAAGAAATATATATGATTTGAAAGTTATGATTAGGAGAAAACATGCTATTCTCGTAGACACTGCAGTTTTCTTTCCAATCGAAACAGCATTTGATTCCCTGTAGATAGTTTGCATCTGTTTCACTTCTGATGAAGTCTGGGATACTAACAGCTTTACAAGCTTGTAGTGCATTGTCTTGGGGCAACGGATGGATATTTATCTTTGCTTCAAATCGTCTTGGTCGACATTTCCCGACTTTGGTTCTTGTATGTTCCAACTCCACGTTTTTTGCACACTTGAGGAATTCGACGCTAAATTGAACGCTTGGGCTTCCTTATTATGATATGGAGACAGAATAAATCGAAACTATGAAACAACTTGATAAGCGCCACAGCTCAATTTGAACAAGTGTGAAAGTATACTACATTCGTTATACCTCTTTTACATGCTGAAAGATCTGCAGTTTTTCAGGAAATGGAGATAGAACAAACAAGAACTAAGGTCGCGATTTGCTTGGATGTTTCGTATTGCAATACGAGATTGAAGGCATGCTTCTTTTTGTGATGCGAAATCGGAAAATTGTAGTAATCCAACAGGCGAATTAAAAAAAACAAGGGGGGGGGGTGGGGGGAGGGGGCTGGATCATGAAGACGATAGATGTGCTAAGAAAACAATGATTTAATTACAAACTGACTCTATGAATCTGAAAAGATGGCTCTGACGATCCAAAGAGGTGACCTATGTCTTTCTAAATCGATTCTGCCCTTACATAGTCACGCTGTCTGAAACCCCAAGCTTAAGAACACCGCTATTCCGTTTGAAATGATCACGTTGGAGGCTCCAGCTTATCAGACTGTGGGTCTTAACACAATGGCCGACTTGACAGTCTAATCCGATTATGAATGTTCGCTCTCTGGTCGGAATCCATTAGAAATCAGCCGGCAAGACCACACAAAGTGATGGAATCTATGAGTAATTCCACACAACTTGAGATTACAAGATTATACATTCTGAATTCGGTAACAAATGCTCTTTATCCCCAAACACATCAAACGTACAGACTGTGGTCGTGAAAGGTGACTTGCACATCATTTTTGCCAGTTTTGTAAGGTCTGTTTCTGATTTGTTTTTTTGTTGGTTTTTTCCTCTGAAAAATGGAAAAGCTACACAGTTCCACTCACAATTTCAAATAATTATATAATTTTACGTTCCAACCACTTCCAAAGTTTCGAGATGATAATTTTGACATACCCTGTTGTGTCAAACTCGCAGAGATAACAAAGGCACTATCTCAAAATTTCTCAGTACGTGGATTTGTCATTGTTGAATCCGAGACACAAGATACCGAGACAAATCAATTCGTCATTTTATTCTGTCCGTCGTCTTGTGCGCCTATCATCGATGTCAACATTGGAACAATCCGCACCACACCCCTTCATAATTGAACGAAAAAGGGTAGTATTCACCGTATTCATACGCACAATTTGTGGACATTAAGTCCCGGGGAATGGTCCGTCTCTATATTCTGTGTCTCGGATTGAATGAATTAACAGTATTTGGCCAGATAATAATTATTATGCTTAGAATGGGATTCCCGAATAGTATGAATAATAGCGTTAATAATATAAAATATATAAAGTTAATCAAGAGCACCGACAAAAGCGCTAATCAAAACATATAAAATTCAATTGCTGCCATCTTGGAGATTTCAACCTGTATCAAGATATCGGTACCTTAATATACAAACACAGTTAATGTGTCGGTTATCATTTTACATATTTTCATAGGTCTCGCGCGTATATGTTGCATTTTCATGAAACGGTGTATTTTTCTGCTTGTTTAATGCTGTTTCTATCATAGCTTGCAATGCCACCTTAGGGAGATAAGCCTGTGAAAGACGGAAAAACCAATCAACTCATCTCATTAAAGGCAGTTTCTTCCTCCGTTTTGTGTGTTTACTTCTATAATCCAAGCTACCGGAAACACATTTACAAAAATAGTTTCTTACTTTCGTTTGTTAGGTAGCCCGGGAGGGTTCGCTGGCAAGGTCTATAAACTCATTAATCTGCCAGGAGCCACCTTGTTATTGTCCGGCCGAGGGTACAAGAGTACTAACTGTTTCCGGTCACGAGGGACACTTAAAAAGTAGGTCGATCTGATTCCTTGCCAAATTGCAGGGCCAGCGAGTGAACCAAATCATTAATTTGAGATTTCCGTGACATCTTTACCATTGGTTTCTGCGCTGTTGATCAGAGCCATTTGTTGCTATTTTCATCCTTATGAGCTTTTTGTACACCGACTTACATCATCACCATTGGCATAAACTGAAGTAGTATTTGCTGCTCACTCTAAACTAGGAAGATATTCTTGACACGGACTGTGGAGAAACCGCCCAGTGGCGTTGCGTGGGGGGGGGGGGGTGCCCCGGGCTCAAAATTCTTACGGGCGTAAAACTCTAAAGAAAAAGAACATACATTAGAAATATTAATAAATAATAGCCCAGCCCCCCCCCCCCCCCCCGCCTTCCGAAAACCTCCCAATATTCGAACATTCTACACAGTTTTTCAATCATCATCATTAAGTGCCCTGCCGGTAGACCTTGGCGATCATGACCCTCCATCTCTCGCGAGCTTCCGTAGCCATGGTGACGTCGTTGGTGGTGTGCATTCCCAGCCAGGCCTTTGGGTCGTCCTGCATCTTTATGCGTTGTCGACCCCGGCTTCTTCTTCCATTGAATTTCCCTGTTATTACCAAATTTAAAATGTTCTTGTCCTCGTCTTCTCATTACATGTCCAAAAAATGTTCACTGTCTTTTTCTGGCCTTGTTTAGGAGTGTCCTCTTTTCCTCTGCTTGTCTCAACACTTATTGCAGTCCATGGAATTCTAAGCATTCATCTTAGAAACCACATTTCTGTTGATTCAAGTTTTCAAACTGTTTCTGGATTTAACGTCCAAGTTTCGCATGCATACAATAAAATTGGTTCAATATAATGCTGCAATATTCTTTGTCTGAGACTGTTTGGTAGCTTGTTGTTTGTTAAGATAGGTTTTTCAATAGGGCGGGGCAAATAAATGTTTCTGCGTATTAACAGCCCACGGGTCAGAAGAAGCAGTTCTTGCCTTGCCCCGGGTGCTGGCTAACCATGCTACGCCCCTGGTCAGTGCCAGTCCTGGCTTTTTTCATCCTTATTATTATCTTTTCTTACACCCGCTGACATCATCACCGTCGCCATCAGCTGAAGTGGTGTTTGCAGCCCGCTCTAAATTAGGAAGACAACCTGGGCACGGATTCTCGTAGATTCTCATAATTTTTTTTTTCTTTACCTATCATTTTATGCGAACTTGTTCAGAACGATAAACTCAAGACAGCCACGTCCACAGAGAATAGACACAGTGCGAGTGGACTCCAGTTCGCAGCTGGTGAGTTATTTTTAATCTCAAAGGCAAATTTAATAATCAACAAAAAATGTTTTCAAAAAGATTTGTTCAGCTTTGTGTAACAGTAGATCAATTTCTCATTTTTGTATTCATATTTAATTATGTTTTACTTATTAAATGGAGTGTCCAATAATTTTTAAAAATATCACGTAATTATGGCGTTAGTTTGTTTTTTCTGTATACTGACATATCGTTTAAAAAGAATATCATTCTCATATGGGCAACATTAACGTGGGCCACATTTATCGAATTGCCACACTGAGTAATTATATTGTCTTGTTGTTTCTGTTCATGTTCTCTCATGTGACAGAGAAGAAAAATAGCAGGTAATTTCAATTAGACATAATAGCTTTGAGGGAGGTTTGGTGGGGGGGGGGGGGGGGGGCGTTTTTAGTTTAGAAACCAAATGGACAAAAGAAAAGAAAACTGAAGATGGGTGACGTGGGACTCATAACAAAATCCACACACATGTATATACACACACATACACACGTTGGGCAAGGGGCAAGATGCCCGCCAATGTGGGCAGTCGAAAGACGAGAAGAGCAGGCCGAACAAAGCCGCTGCCCCGGGCAACATTGTAAAAAAAAAAAATCAACCCATCCACAAAAACACACAGAAACTAGAACAAGAAAAATAATAAACATTTTAAAAAGAGGAGAAAATTGCGGTGTAAATGCCAAGAACAGCGAAACCTCCTAAAATAAAGGCCTAAACACATACACACACACACACAGACAGACAAACACACACATATACATACAAATGTGTACACAACCTAAAGCTCCTGTCTAACAAGACCAGGGAATATGGGGCCCGGCATGTTTGTTTGTAAAACTTGACTTCTCTGGATGTAATCAAATCATTGTTTGTACAGCGTGACAATGTGTGCTCGAGAGTTAATAATTACCCAGGTTCACTTTAGCTTAAGACCAGCGTAGCTCTTTTGTCTTGAGACGAAACCTGGGGCAACTCCGAATGAAAAACCAAGGCTTGCTTTATTATAAATGTCTTAAAACAATCGTAACTTTTATTCCGTATCCCCCCCCCCCCCACCCCCCAGCTCCCACCAAAGGCTATGATTTTGAGCTCTCTAAATTCAGATCTTATCTTAGGCTGGCGTCAACTAGTTTCAAATTCTTCCTGCAATAGCCCACTAAAGCTGTGCTTTCATGACATGTAGGGAGATGAAAACGGCAATGGAAACATCAAGAACCCGCCAAGTAGTGAAATAGAACGAATGTTTTCATATCTATGGAAACGCCGTTTCCGTAACACAAGGAAACGCTCTTTCTTTTTACTACTTGATGAATTTTGCCGTTTCAGTTTCTGTTCCCATGAAAACACAGCTTTAGTCAAGTCTATTTTGTATTATTAAGCTGGGCGGGCATGAGCGCTTTTGTTGCACTGCAGTTGAGATTTTTTGTTTTTGTTTTAAATGGAGATGAATGAACGGAGATGCCCAGACATGCCAGACACCGGCACGTCACAGACTCAACGGGAACATGAAACTAGGACACGGCTGCGTTATGGCAGGTAGTCGCACGTGGGCGCTTGGCCTTAGGGGTGGACTAGACCAAGGCTCGTGTAGACGCCAGGCTAGTGGCTGACCGCCTAATTATTTTCTTCTTCTTCTTCTTTAAGCCTCTTGATTCCTTGAGGAACAATAGGCCGTAACAACTCTTCTCCAACGCACGCGGTTCTGGCAAGTCCTCCTTATCAAGGTCTACGCACAGACTAACAAATTAACCAGACACTAAACACGAGTTTCGGGCTGTGACGTTTTCTACGGTATTTCCCGAGCGGCAACTGTATTATCAACATGGCCGCCGCTCGGGAAATTCGGATTCTAGTTCTATCTGCAGTAGAACTTTTTTTTTATTTATCAAGATTGGTTGTACATGTATTAATTTCTTGGTGCGGAACCAAACTTCCGCGTTCAGTAGGCGCGTCAAAATGGTATCATTCAAAATTGTAGCTATGCTGAAGCGTCGGTCGCTACCTTAAACCTAAAATGGCGGATGGTTCATGACCTTTCGCTGTTTTGTGACGTCACACAATGGGATCATCCAGTCTGAGTATTTTATTAGTCTGTGTGTCTACGCCATTCCGGCTGCCGTCACCTCAGCATCGATACTCCTGCGCCGAGTCTGTTTTGGTAGACCCACTTTCCGCTTTCCAGACCAGAACCTGTCTGGGGATGTTGGATTCAGGCCTTCGTAACCTGTGGCCGACCTATGCCCATTTCCGCTTCTTTATCTCAGTTTCAATTGGGGCTTCTAATTATAACGCATCACACTAAACCGCTGCTCAGTACCTACAACGCGGTGGTATGAGCAGTGAGTAGTGTTTTATGTAATTTTAAATATTAACTATTAGTAGTAGTGCTGGTGGTACTAGCCACGAGTCTGGCGTCTACACCAGCCTTTTGTCTGTTTCACTCCGTAGTGTGGGATGTGCTTTGTGGCAATAACGGGACTTCGTGCACTAGGGCGAGTGGAAAAAACATCTTGTCTCGCCAGTTGATTCAAAGGATGTTCAAGTCTGACAACTCACAAGTGATCATAAACAAACTTGACAGCGCTCAATGGCCGTTTCCAAAGGCGTATCGACGGTGAAACTCGCAAACCGTGTGTTCAAATTCCATTGTTTTGAGAAAATCGCAACAAAAAAAACAACAAAAAAACTTTGCAAATACAATCTGAAAACCATTCAAGTTAATCGATTTGCACACATGACTAATATACGGATTTCTGTTGGGATTTTATCATAGGATATTGATGTAGATGGTGCACAATCGTCATGTGGTGTCATTTAGCACAAAAATCAGATTTGACCTACGTTTGGACTTACACGGCTTGCGAGTTTCACCGTCGGTATGGTTTCTGTTAAATCGCGTCGATCGGATGACGTCCCCGTCCAGAGTAAAACAAAATATCATGCTTTGCAGGTGACACTTGAATGAACTTGATGAAACGGCTCATGTGTGACAGTGCCAACATTGAAAACGCTTCACAGCACCGAAAAAGTGAAGAAGTCTGTTCTGAAAGCAATTCTCTTCAAGTTGTCGCAGAATTGTCATAGAATAACAAATGCGATATTTTCGCAAAGTTCAAGCAAAAAATATCAAAACGTTTTTTTTATGTAAAGTCAACAAACTGACACAGATATCGATTCCAGTTTATTTTCCCACCACCCGGATTGTTTAAATTAAATAAAAATGCATGTTGCAAAACAGGACTTTTCTAGCGTTGTTCATTCTTTTTCTACAGTGAATCGATACGCGCATGTTCGAATCTATAGCAACAGTATCAATTACACTAATTAGGTATATATATAAATATAAAGTGTTCGTGAACATGAAATTGATGCCACTTTGATGTTCTGTAATGAAATGCGATTATATTGTGGAGCAATTTATTAAACGATCTATATATGAATGTGTGTCTATGTCTGTGTATATGTGAGTGTGTGTGTGCAGATGTGTGGTTGTGTATGTGTACACTACTTGATACTTGGGAAACGGAATGTGGATTCGCATTCGAACCGAAGTTAATTCTATAATTTTTAGCGGCCGAGGATCGAACTAGTTTTTTTCTCCTGTCAAAAACTGAAGAGCAGTACATTTTTTCTCGACGTTTCCCAGCGGATAGATGAAAAAAAAGCAGCAACAACAACATGAGTGGGTCCCCAGTCGCTGACAGGGAATTGCCGTTAACTCCTTAACTCCCTGCGGCTTACCTAAACCACTTACTGTCAGTTCTTTTTTATTGTGTTGGTCAAAGTTCACGCCCGGAATCGTAGGCCTACATCACATCTGATCATTTTCTTCTCTTCAGTCTCTCTTTCTTTGCTTGCTTTGATTAATCTTCACTCTATCTTTGTCTGCCTGGAGCTCTCTTTCTCTTTCAATATTTCTCTCTCTCTCTCTCTTTGTCTCTTCCCTATCTCTCCCTCTCTCTCTCTCTCTCTCTCCACCCCCTCTCTTAATTACGCTCGGTACACTCTAATTTATTGCAGTTGCCTATTCTGTCACCCTGTTTCATTATTGTTTTTACTTTACATCCACTTTTGAGACATAATTATGTTGTCGCTCCAATCTCACTGCCCCGATACGATATGCCAGTCATTCATTTTTGGGACATTTGCTCATCTTGCTGAACTTGTGGCTGAACGGACGGACACAAACACCCCCGCACAGTCTCCCCAGGGTTTAAACGAAAATTTTATGTAAATTGGTATATTGTGTTTTCACTGTTTATTACAGCAACTGGGAAAAAATGGAGAGATAGTTGGGGAAAATAACTAAAGTAACAAACGATGGTAAGGACAAAATAACATAATGAATAATTCATAAAGATGGTAAAGTTATCTATTACAGTACATAGTGATGGTAGGGGATGAAAGTAATAGTGTGGAATAGACTTTTTCAATATACTGTCTGCGGGCCACAAGACAGTTCGCCCGACAATTCTAACATGCCCCAACCAAATCCACAAGCCTCCTCAGAAAGAATTCTAATAAGGTTTTTATAACAAATCTGTTCTCCACCAAATTAGC
>OZ007570.1:9956449-9983949 GCA_963931925.1 Onchidella celtica
GTCCGTCCAATCAGTGGACAACTAATTAAGCTGGTGACCGCGAGTCCTGCGTGCCGTCAGCTCTCAATTTCAGTACAAGAAAAATAGGACATTGTCCGTCTAATGGTCAAGTCCTTGAAGACCAAGAGACGTCCATTGTGAAAGGGAAGGTGAGAATTTGAAGACCAGAGGACAGTAAAGGGGTACAAACAATATTTGTGAGGCGCTCTAGGGAAATGGTCCACATTGCCGGTTTGGGGGAAATGGTCCACACCGCCAGTTTCTTCAAACTGAGTTAAGGGTATACTAAGTGAAAGTACAAACTGTTCAATGCACTTCTCTGCTCGCCTTATTACATATAATATACCCCCCCCCCCTTTAACCTCTTTTTGCCCCCCCCCCCACGTCTAGTTCAGCGTGAATAATTTCCCTTCCGTGTCATTCTAACCAGTTTGTCCAATTTGAGTTGCTTCCCTTCTGTGCATTCACAATCACATTATTTAGTTTAATTGGTATGAGATGTTTCTTTTTGGTGTTAATACATCTATTATCAGCCATGTCCATTCTAATAGCGTTACTTTTTCTCTTTGAACTGTCCCTCTTACTAGCAGTTATTTTCGGGGTATCGTAAATGTTTGATTGCTATTTACACATTAAACCCACACCACAAACACATGTCCAAACAGGTTTTTTGCTGAAGCTTCAAAGACTTTTAGCAAAATGATGTTACCACTGATCATTAATTTTTCATCTCTCCAGTTGGTTTTAGGGACTTTGTGTTTATACAACACTTAATGCGAGAAACATTTCATTTTGGCACTTCAGTGATGCACACACCGAACATTAAGACAGATAGGTAGTATACAAAAGTGTGATTGAATAAACAGCTAAACATCTTCACTATTGGAGTTTTTGAGGCTACGCGTGAAGACAAAGCTAATTACATAATGGTTTAAGATATCATTTTGTGGAATAAGATATCATTATTTTGTGGAATCATAGTACAATTGATAACATGCGGCTGGCAATCAAACTGATGATTAAATGATACTTTTTTATCTAAACGGGTGCAAAATAGTCTGTCTTTTAGGATGAAGCGGCGAGCAGCGAACAGAGGCGTAGCCTGGATTGTCAACGCCCGGGGGTAAGGCAAGTACTGAACGCCCTCACCCGTGGACCGCTAGCGCGTTACCTAGCAACGCTTATTGCTTATTTCCGCCGTCACGTTGAAAAACTTTGTAGAATGTTCCAACACTAGGACATTTTCTGTTTAAGTGTATGTGTGGTTTGGGAAAGGGGTGGGAATGGGGGGTGGGGGGTGGAGGTTATTTTTATTCATTATCACTAATTTATTTATTTATTCATTTGAAGTTTTGCCTCCCTAAGAATTTTGAGCCTGGGGCAAACGTCTCTGTGGCACCGACCACGTTACGTCAGTGGCAGCGAATCTTGACTGAAGATCAATCATTCTAAGACATAAAATAATATGAAAATATTCTTTATCATTCATTTACATCGGTTACACGCGTTTAGTTTTTCGAGATAATTTCATTTTTGGATGTTCTTTTTGGTACAGCTGAATAAATGGACAGTCATGCCATTGTACAATTAGGACTTTTTCTACTTGTCGTATCGATTTAATATTCTACAAACTTTTCATTCTCTACATTTTTTTAAATAATTGAATTGTTTTGTTTAGTTTGCCATAGTTTTTCTTTTTTTTCTTTCTTTTGTGTTGTTGTAGTTGCTTTGTTTTCCCTGAAGAAGTTTTGTAATGCAAGTATTGATTTGTCTTTCCTTTTTCTTTGGGTTTTACTGTATCGTCCTGGTATTATTTCTTACGCGAGGCTTTGCTACATGCAGCTTTTTCTTTTTGCTATATTTTGTCTTTGAGAAACTTCTGAGTATTTCTGCATTAGAAAATTATTTGCTTAATTGAAAATTACGACCGGTAGGAGGATTGGGAGCCAAAAAGGCCGGGCCTGATTAGTTTGTTTCTATATTTTAAGAGGTTCTCTGCTCATGGCATCTACATCTCAGTTTTTTTGTTCTTGTTTTTGTGTATTTTTGTGGTTTTAGATTTTAGAATTTTGTCCGGGCGGCGGCCTTATTCGCCTTGCTCTTCTCGACTTCCAACTGCCAAGGTAACTTTAAAGTGCACCACGTACACACGAGCCCTCCGAGTTTTCCTTCCATGTCTGAGAAGTCCAAGTGCTGAATCCTACCTACCATAGGATCAAGAACAGGAATTTTTTCCCCAACAAAATTCCAAACTGCCTGCACCAACCGGGGATCGAACCCGCTACCGTCGGCATGAGAGGCTAGCACATCTTCTAGACCAACATGTCCCTCCGAGACAGTGATTAGTTGTATGATGAAAGTGATTGCTTGTTAGATTAATTGCACCTCTGATATCTGAGCTGCCCACAGTGCAATGGCGTTGCTCAATGAGCCGCGTTATTCATCCGGATTCGACTCAGACCGGCCATTTGATGTAACAAGAATCTAATAACCCAACGGACAAGCTTTCATCTGAGCGATTCACGGAGCAAGAGGAACTTGTCTGGATGCCTATCGGCGCCGACCAGTCCACCCTTGACCACTGACCACCTCTCAGTTGTTCAGGATACCGTCTTCTTTTGTAAAGGGCTGGTCCTCATTTGACGACTGATTGGTCTCTATTCTGATCTGATCTATTCTGATCGGATCTATTCTGATCTCATCTATTCTGATCTATTCTGATATGATCTATTCTGATCTGATCTGGTCTATTCTGATCTGATCTGATCTATTCTGATTTGATCTGATCTATTCGGATTTGATCTATTCTGATCTGATCTGATCTATTCTGATCTGATCTGATCTGATCTATTCTGATCTGATCTGATCCTATCTGTTCCTATCTATCTATCTATCTATCTATCTATCTATCTATCTACCTATCTATCTATCTATCTATCTATCTATCTATCTATCTATCTATCTATCTATCTATCTATCTATCTATCTATCTATCTATCTATCTATCTATCTATCTATCTATTTTTCTCTCTATATCCCTCTCCCTATCTGTCTCTATCTCTCTCTCTATCTGTTTCTATCACGATCTCTCTCTGTCTCTCTCTCTCTCTCTGTCTCTCTAAGGTTTATCTATCTATCTATCTATCTATCTATCTATCTATCTATCTATCTATCTATCTATCTATCTATCTATCTATCTATCTATCTATCTATCTATCTATCTATCTATCTATCTATCTATCTATTCTCATTATGCGTTGTCTTCCCTCTGGCCCTACCCCACCCTCTTGCACCGTGTCATGCACATTAACACCATTGGCTTTACATTGTAGTTGTGGTGAGTTGTGTCGGTTGAATCAGTCTGGTGTTGTTGTTGTTTTTTCAATCGAGGAATTTTATTCAATTTTATGTCATAGTGTGCGGAAATGGTATGTGAGTGACTATAAACAAATGAAAGTTACAAAATCAATCACAATCAAATTAAAGTTACAAAATCAATCACAATCAAATTAAAGTTACAAAATCAATCACAATCAAATTAAAGTTACAAAATCAATCACAATCCCCGCTATTTTTCAACTCCTTACCCAGGCCGCATCGAGCGCTCAGCTCACACCGCGATGGTGAGATGGGGTTTCAATACGGACCATTCCGGCTCGCGTCGGGAAGCAGGCAAATACACGGCTGGCGAAGCGACGCGTGGAATCTAGTTCACTAATGTATATCTATGATACAAAATCACCTGTCAAAGTGCAAAATGTCGTATCAATAGCACACGTGCCATCAATCTCTGCTGCTGCAGTGTTACATAATGGAGAGTTCTTCAAATTGGGAGTGTTTACAATGATGCCATCAGATGAAGTTTCAGACCTTCAGGACTGGTTTTTGAATGACCGTGAAAGCTCGTGATAGTTCTACAATGACAGCTATTAGTGTTGGAGACATTCAGAGTGGAAATAAAAATGTGATTGCAGGTTGTTTTGTATCAGTAAAAATGGGGTGTGAGAGCTCACAGAAGGTCGGTTAAGTGGGTATTGATCTCAGTGTCAAGTTGTAGAACTTGTCACATAAACGGGAAGACGGGATATTCAGCATGTTAGGAAAGACTTTTTGGCGGGAGTTGTCGATATAGTAAAATTCTTATCTATCTATCTATCTATCCATCTATCTATCTATCTATCTATCTATCCATCTATCTATCTATCTATCTATCTATCTATCTATCTATCTATCTATCTATCTATCTATCTATCTATCTATCTATCTATCTATCTATCTATCTATCTATCTATCTATCTATCTATCTATCTATCTATCTATCTATCTATCTATCTATCTATCTATCTATCTATCTATCTATCTATCTATCTATCTATCTATCCATCTATCTATCTATCTATCTATCCATCTATCTATCTATCTATCTATCTATCTATCTTTCTGTCTATCTATCTATCTATCTATCTATCTATCTATCTATCTATCTATCTATCTATCTATCTATCTATCTATCTATCTGTCTATCTTTCTGTCTATCTATCTATCTATCTATCTATCTATCTATCTATCTATCTATCTATCTATCTATCTATCTATCTATCTATCTATCTATCTTTCTGTCTATCTATCTATCTATCTATCTATCTATCTATCTATCTATCTATCTATCTATCTATCTATCTATCTATCTATCTATCTATCTATCTTTCTGTCTATCTATCTATCTATCTATCTATCTATCTATCTATCTATCCATCTATCTATCTATCTATCTATCTATCTATCTATCTATCTATCTATCTATCTATCTATCTATCTATCTATCTATCTATCTATCTATCTTTCTGTCTATCTATCTATCTATCTATCTATCTATCTATCTATCTATCTATCTATCTATCTATCTATCTATCTATCTATCTTTCTGTCTATCTATCTATCTATCTATCTATCTATCTATCTATCTATCTATCTATCTATCTATCTATCTATCTATCTATCTATCTATCTATCTATCTATCTATCTATCTATCTATCTATCTATCTATCTATCTGCCCGTTTGTCCATCTCTCTATCCGTGCGTCTCTGTGTCTTTCCCTGATCTTGATCTCAGAAGACACAATTATCAGATATCTTAGAATTCGACTTTGGCGGAATTTAATGCCGATTCCTTATCTGGGCAGAACTGAGAATGCCACGGTTTGAAAAATAGGTCTTGAATTCGATACTCTGTCATCAGTCTATGACTAAAAAACAATACTGAAAAAGTCGGTTCCGCGGGACCTCTTCCGCTCAAACTTTCTCTACTTCACTACATAGTCACTAGAACTGCCAGGTCGGCCTACCTGGCAGAAAGTTTGAAGACTTACTTTTTGTGCGTACTCAGGTATTATATGTCTTTCACAGGTTGTTGTGTTAGTCGCAGTGAGTATGGCAAGTATGCGACCTGGAAATTTTTAGTTCGCATCAGCATTCAGAGGCGGAACCTGACTGGGAGTGGCAAATGTCACAGAACTCTCAGAGAAGTGTTAGTTAAAGGCTTCTGCAAGTCACTTGTATAGACATCGGATGGTAATCGAAACAGATGGGAGTTTTCGGTACGCTTTTATACAAGGTCCATAATCCATAATATTTCAATGTATATAGATAAACTATTTCGATCGCGTACACTAAAAACAGAATTGTGGTGAATTAAAAATTGGGCCAGCCATTGTTGTTGTTATTGTTGTTTTTCAACCTTTCCATAATTGTTAAGAGCTGCCTCGTCCACTGAAAGCCAGAAAGTTCTCAAAACTTAGCATGGTGCCATTTCAGACATTTTCTAAAATGAAAAGCATAAAATCATTGTATGTATAATATATTTAACACAATAGGGCCTTGGAAAAATGTAAGTCAATCCTGAAAATTTAGAACACACACACAAAAAAATGTTCGTTCAGTTTTGCCAGATACCGTTGGTTCCCCGCTTTATTCAAATAAACTTGCTGGACGGACTTCTCAGTGACCGTCTGTAGCAGCCTTGATAATGAACAGCGCGGTAATGTGTACGCTAGAGTTTATAATGATGTAGAATGATTGTCATGACAGGGGTGGAAAGGATGGATCCAAGTTGGTCAGATTCCCTACCATCTGTGTAAACAAGGGAAAGGAAGTGAAAGAATTGACCGAACGTCTCCCATGTGCACGAACACAGCTAACTATTTTCAGCTCGTCTCCGATTGGTTCGCTTAGCCTTAAGTGCTCACAGTGTAAATCAGCTAACGAATCAAAATCAATGCCACCATCGCCATGGTGAAGCATGGGCCCGGACATCCAAGATAGCGTCTCAGTCGAGTTTTTAGTAATATTATGCAACGGACAATACAGTAGAGTTTACATTCAAAGATTCGGTACACTTCACAATGAATTGTACAATTTCCTTAACACCGAGCATCGAAGATACAGAAAAATACTGATAGGGGCACGGCAACTGACACATTGTCTGTGAAGACAAAGCTGATCAAATTCAAGAAATTTCTTCTACTGATATCCGCTGGGCTAACAAGAAAACTTCCCAAGTACCAGCTATCTCTAGACGTTAAGTAGCATAGATATCCCCTCCATTTAAGAACTCTGGGGCGACGCCTCTGCCTCATTCTGTTTACCACCCAAGCAGATACCGGTAGTTTTTTTTTCTTAACGTTGGTTCATTAGTGGCGTGAACACCCTCTGCACACTACAGCCAGCCCGGCTCTGTCATCTTCGTTTTGAACTCTCACAGTTGCAAATTGTAACTTAGTTCACAAGCTCACCTGTCCCGCCATAATCCTTTCATTTCTACAACTTAACAGGTTCTTTATGCTTTCAAAGGTGTTTTCAGCGGTTACAAGGAGGAAAGTTAAACCGATCGGAGGATTTTTTAAATTTTATTCTTGGTTTAGTTGTGCGCTCAGTACATGAGCAAGCAACACATTTAAAACACCAGAGAGAGAGAGAGAGCGAGAGAGACAGAGAGAGAGAGAGAGAGACAGTGAGAGAGACAGAGAGACAGAGAGACAGAGAGAGAAATAAAAGAACATTCCAATATACAACTTTTCTCATTTTAAATTTCAGACTATTTTGTCGGCAGGATATCAAAGTCAGATTTGTTTTTTTTATTTGTCTTGAATTGGAGGAATCCTATTTTATGCCAGAAATTCAAAGTGCATTTAATTTTTTCAGATCTAAATCAGGAATGCAGTGCTGATTTTTTTTTCACCGTTCTGTGTGGCGTGGATTTTCAAACCTCCAAGCACTTGAAAATGCCACAGACCACCAAAGAGTTACAATTTTGATGGATTGCCCCAAAAATGTTTACACCTTGTCTGATCTTGTTGATTTAGCTTTCATGTCTACATGACTCAGCAAAAAGCGATGAACTTAATTTGTGGTCTGAGTCACAAGTACAACTGTTGAAACATTCCATATCATTCTCTCTTTCTCACTCTCTCTCTCTTATTTCTCCCTCTCTCTCTCTCAATGTATGTGCGTGTGTACGTGTGCCAATATCGCTGTTACCGCCAATCTTCTTCTTATTATCACTGCTGCCATTGCTTATAACTTATAATTTATGTGTCACATTTCCGTGCGCGGCTTCGTGTACCAAAACCTGACCATAACGATCACCACCAGAGTTATCCGAAACTGTCTACTACGACCTTCACACCGTGCATAAATTACATATCATAATGTAAGACACCATAAATCGGACAAAATCTATTTCGAAATGTCCACATTTTTTGCCTTGGGAACTGTTATTGATTTGATGTAGAAGAGGGGAACAAATGTTAATCTTGATTTGATGTAGAAGAGGGGAACAAATGTTAATCTTGATTTGATGTAGAAGAGGGGAACAAATGTTAATCTTGATTTGATGTAGAAGAGGGGAACAAATGTTAATCTTGATTTGATGTAGAAGAGGGGAACAAATGTTAATCTTGATTTGATGTAGAAGAGGGGAACACATGTTAATCTTGATTTGATGTAGAAGAGGGGAACAAATGTTAATCTTGATTTGATGTAGAAGAGGGGAACAAATGTTAATCTTGATTTGATGTAGAAGAGGGGAACAAATGTTAATCTTGATTTGATGTAGAAGAGGGGAACAAATGTTAATCTTGATTTGATGTAGAAGAGGGGAACACATGTTAATCTTGATTTGATGTAGAAGAGGGGAACAAATGTTAATCTTGATTTGATGTAGAAGAGGGGAACAAATGTTAATCTTGATTTGATGTAGAAGAGGGGAACAAATGTTAATCTTGATTTGATGTAGAAGAGGGGAACACATGTTAATCTTGATTTGATGTAGAAGAGGGGAACAAATGTTAATCTTGATTTGATGTAGAAGAGGGGAACAAATGTTAATCTTGATTTGATGTAGAAGAGGGGAACAAATGTTAATCTTGATTTGATGTAGAAGAGGGGAACAAATGTTAATCTTGATTTGATGTAGAAGAGGGGAACAAATGTTAATCTTGATTTGATGTAGAAGAGGGGAACAAATGTTAATCTTGATTTGATGTAGAAGAGGGGAACAAATGTTAATCTTGATTTGATGTAGAAGAGGGGAACAAATGTTAATCTTGATTTGAAACTGTCCTCTTCTCCCCTTCTCCTCCTCTTCTTCATTTTTTTTAAAATACCAATTTTTTGCGGCGGGGGGGGGGGCGGTTGGGGGGGGGGGGGTTTGAGAGAAAAATAAGATGGTTATAATAGTGTTAATTAAAAAGATGCCAGAACGCTTTTCCCTTTGGCCATCTCTGGGCGAATGGCTGATTGGTAAGGAATTGGTTAAAGACCTATCCTTCCCCCACCCACCCACCCCCCTCCCACACACACCCCACCCTCCACCCCTTATCTACAAGACTACTTGACAATTTTTAAGACAGTGCACTTTGTCCGACTGTCTCTGAGGCAAGCTCATATTGTACTTTTAGTAAAATGCTCCAAGGCGAACAGTCTACAGTTGTAAATATTTCATTACCAGTTTCTTTAGGACAAAAGTGCATCCCAATGGAAACAGAACCAAATCTGGAACGAAACAGCGAGCCATTTGTAAGGGACGGCCTCTCCTGTCGTCCCTCAACTCTGCGCACTCACCGACTAAAGAGATGAGGCGGACAAACAAGGATATCCCCTCCCCCCCTTCATTTTTGGGACGGGAGACGTGACTTTCTATCTTACAGTACACTAAACTGTGGAATGACCCTTTTAAGACAAGTACAGATCATTAGGTGGGCGCTGCGTACTTGGAAATGTTGGTAGGTTTCACTTGGACATAAATATCTGGTTGTTAATGAATAATGCAGCTTCGGCTTGAAGGGTGTTAATGACATTTGGGGGGGGGGGGGGACTGCGACAATCCGAACCGACTTTTGGGAACAGGGTAACACTATCCTCTCCGACCAATATGCGGAAACTGAACAAACGCCGCGTATGCTTGAAGCTGGCTAGTCCGAAAAAGATGCCATGGCAAATGCTCGTCCACACACTAGCCGAAAAACTCAGGATGTACTGCAACACCTCAAATTTCGTGAGATCTTATTGTACCCGCCGTACAGCTCGGATCTTACACATTCCGACTTCTTCCTTTGTCCCAAGCTTAACGAGCACCTGAAGGGACACTGTCACGATGATGATGCTCAGGTGCAAGAAAAATATCCGCCTCTGGTGCCTAGATAAAAGACCTGATTTTTCTGAAGAAGTGATGCAACAGCTTGTCCAATGTTGGCGTGTGTGCATGGAAAGGGATGACATAACGTGGAAAAGTAAAGACTGTTCCTATTAATGGACATTCTAAGCTTCCACCAGAAATGCGATTCATGTGAGTGTCTTGCAGACCGTTGAAATGATCACCTAAGAGGCAGAACTTTTCATTCGCGTCTCGTATTTCTCAGTACAAACGCAAGACGCCCCATGAAATAAGTATAAGAATATTCTTTTCATATTTACAAATATTGATGGGTTTTCCTGTAACATTAAGGCTTTTGTTAGGGAGATATAGCTAGAATGCGCATGACGTCACAGAGGGTTTTGTTTTGTTCTTCCGCCAAACAAGATGGCCAGTGGATCAGCTGATGAGTATAAGTTCGAGATATGTCCAAGCGGTTAAAATGGATTGTTGGTTGCATTGTTGCTGATTGTTATGACAGGGGTGGAAAGGATGGATCCAAGCTGGTCAGATTCCCTACCATCTGTGTAAACAAGGAAGGGGTCGTGAAAGAGTTGACCGAACGTCTCCCATGTGCATGAACACAGCTAACTATTTCCAGCTCGTCTCCGATTGGTTCGCTTAGCCTTAAGTGCTCACAGTGAAAATCAGCTAACTAATCAAAATCAATGCCACCATCGCCATGGTGAAGCCTGGGTCCGAACAGCCAAGATGGCGGATCTGCGCATTCTACCTTTGGTGTTTTACATAGAAAACGAGAGCTGAACTGAACACAAATCAGTATTTTCTCAATTTGGCTTTGTAATTAGTCTAGACTACTGGCCCCTCTAACAGCACCCGTTATATAAATCCATGTAACAACATCCCAACATGAATGCATGATTAGTTACGGTTAATATTTCTCAGTGCAAACAATAGTCGCCGCTGGCGGGAATATGAGTTTTATTCATGCGATCTGATCTACGTGCGATGAGCCATTTAAACACTGGGAGAAGGGGAAAAAGGGATGTGCTCACCGAGCTCTTTGGAAATGGACGCTCGGGGCGGGACATGGGAATCGGGGTTAATTTAATCTGTGGAAGAACGTGCTTGGAAAGTGACGGTTTTACTATCACTCGGTAGTGAGAATGTCAGAATGACGGATAGTTGGTGGGAGTCAAGAGAAGGAAAAATAAGTCAGGAGACCGCCTATGTCGCATTTATTTGTATTTGTATTTGTATATTATACTTCTTTTAATCCCATTTGGGAAATTTGCCTTAGTGTCATTGCAGCCCAAGTACAACTAGAACATTGTGAGTGCTACCCCCCCCCCCCTCCTCCCCCCCGGGGGATGAGTGATTTTTATTACTTTTTTTTATTTTGCCCTGGCAGCGGCCTGTTCGGCCTGCTCTTCTCGACTTTCAAACGTCGAGGCATTTTTAACGTGCACATGGGCCCTCCGAGTTTTTCGTCCTTATCCGAGAAGACTAGATGCTCGACCCTACCCACCATAGAGTCAGGGACAGGAAAATGTGAAAAAATCCCCAAATTCCAACATGCCTGCGCCGACTGGGATTCGAACCCGTACCTTTGGCATGAGAGGCGAGCATCTTGCCTCTAGACCAGCGTGTTCCAGGTGCCCCACATGAGATACGAAGGAAAAATATAGCAAGAAACAATGAACGAAACAAAGAATAGAAATAAATAAATAATGATTACAAAAAGATAAATAAGATGTGAATGAGATATGATAAAAGGGCAGAAAAGATAGCGGTTTTCAAAATAAATATAAAAAGTTTCCTGGGGAACTACTAAAAAACGAACATGAATTTAGGAAAAAATAATTACAAACATGCAAGACAAATTGAAAAACAATAACAACAACAACTACAGTGAATTCTAAACAGTAAATAAATTCCCTTTCATTATTATTTGTTGTTATCTTACCACTTTGCAAGGTACTTTTTTTTTTTTTTAATTTTTGTTTGTTTGCTACATTCTAAGTTTGTAATAAACCTTACAGTTTTTTATTTCTTTGTTCTGTAACTTCAAAAGCTAGAAGCAGGGAATAGTCAAACGCTTGTGTTGGGCCTGAACTGGGAGAAATGACGTTTTTGTGGACGTATATAAACTACATTATTGCCATGGATGTACGTCAGAGATATTGATTTACGTCCGAAGCTATCGATGTCCACTTCAAATGACGTTAGGAAGAACAATAACCAAGTTATTATTTTCCAATGCTCTAGACTAGTGAGAATCAAAAACTGTTAAAGCTGACGAGACACCTGCGTAAAGAAGACAGAAATTTTCCTAAAATATCCAATTTCTTCCTTCAGTTTTCCGACATTTTCAGCGAGCAGGAAATACGAGCCGACTGGCATTGACTTGTGCCCCCGCAAATCACCACCAGGAAGAAATTATGCCAGTCTGTTTAAGACAAACCACACAGAAGTTGGCCAGACAAATGATATAGGTCCAAATAATATCTATGGTTGCTTTAGAAAATAGCCTTTGTTCAAAATACTTTTCTTTTCGTTCCTGTGATAATTTGATTTCGTTGTTGTTGGTGTCGTTGTTGTCTGTTGTACCGGGTTGGCAGACAAATTTTATACTAAATCCCCTGCGCCCCCGATCCCTTGTCTTTCCTTCTGTCAGATGCAGTATACGGGGATGACTAATGACTCGTGTTATGGCTGGATCCAAACACTTCCTGTAATTTGTAACTTCAAAGACGTACGGAGAACTAGCAAACAAAGCCTGAAGCTCAAAATTTTCAAGCTCTGTTAACAGAGCCGTCTTAAGACATGGGCACGTTAGGCAGTTGCCCGGGGGCCCTCAAGGGTTGAAGGGGCCCCATGCATGCAAATTCCTGAATAGCTGCGTATGGTGCAGGCCGCGGCCTATTGCTTTGAGTGGGGCCCCATAACGATGTTAGGATATTTTTAAGAGCCTTGCTGTTACTTTGACTTAGTGTGTGGGGTGTGTGTATGCGTGTGTGTGTGTGCGTGTGTGTGTGTTTGGGGGGGGGGCTATCATTTTCTAAGTGGAATCATTATGTATAACAAGTTTCTTTTGTTGAAATAAACAGAATGTTGTCTTAATATAATACAGTTTACCATGTGGACAGCTTTGGCTTATTAGTATCAGTTGACCAGACTTGCAGAAAACTGAGGTTCTCTGATTTAACAAAAAAAAAGATAAGTGTTTGCTACGGTGGGATAAACAACTGCAAGAGGTCAACGCCATTATTACCAGAGAGAACGTAAGCGGAAACTGCGAATTGTCTTTTCCTTTTCTCTCGTCTCTATTTGGTGTCATGAAAAGAGAGGGTACGTCACAACTCTGTCGTGGTGTATTATGAACACAATCCATGCATGCAAAAGGAGAGAAAGACACACAAACACATACACACACACTCTCTCTCTCACACACACGCAGACGCCCACACATAATTATAAAATAGCGTTGCTCATTAACTTTACTTTGTTGAGTGTCCATCTGGCAATGACCAAACAGAAGTATAGTGGTACAAAATCATGACAGAAGCAGAACGATTGAACCGCTGAATATAGAACGATTTATACGGAACCGGTTCATTCCACTTGTGAAATTTAAATTGATGAACGCTGTGAATACTAAACATATATAAGGTAACCAAATAGAACACGAAAGGCACAGAAGTGGCCGCTGTTGTGCCGACTGGCAGTAGAACCCAACTCAAACCGGGGACAAGGTGGTCTAGATGCAAGGTGTTCGCCTCTCATGACCAAGGGTCCCGGGTTCAAAACCCGGCCGGTGCAGGCATGTTGGAAGTTTGAGATTTTTCTCATATTTTCGTGTCCCTGATCCTAGTGGGGGGTAGGATCGAGTACCTAGTCTTCTCTGATAAGGACGAAAAAATTCGGAGGGCCCGTGTGCACGTTTCGCACGTTAAAGATACCTTGGCAGTTGGAAATCGTAAAGAGCAGGCCGAATAGGCCGCTGCCCGGGCAAAATTAAATAAAATTCATCCCTACCATTCCCCCCCCCTCCCTCAGCTCCCCCCCCCCCCGCGCAAAAAAACGCCGACCGGCTCTGCACTGTGGCGACGACGTGCCTGCTCCAATTATAACTGGGCTGCAATGGCACAAAGGCAAATTTCCCAAATGGGATTAAAGAGTTATACAAACAAATTCAATTCAAACTCAAACTGAGATTTCATTCATTACAGTGATGTGAAAACGTGAATTTGACCAAGATGGAGGTATAGGTCTTTTTCCGTAACATGGCATATTTGTCTTATTGGCAGTCGACAGGCTGACTAAAGTTAAGAAATGAAGGGTTGAACTAGCCCTTTCCATCTGAAATTGGTATATTTCCAGGAAGAAGGCAGTTTTATAAAGATATTCTTTATCAGGGAGATGAAGAAACCTGTCGTAACGGCATGCGACTAGCAATGACATGCCTTTTTAAAAATGCCTACGGTGTCACGAGCGAGTGAGCGAGGATCAGTAGTTACGAGAAGGTTAGAATAAAGTTAACCCACGGCCACGGGGTAAGGGAAAGCGTACATGTTGTGAGAGGGGGGGGGGTCTGAATGAGGCGAGAGCGCTGTATTACTATCACTGCACAATAAGACGTCCTAAAGAGCGGACGCAGGAGAAAGCCCCAGAGGGCGAACATAAGGAGAGCAGTGGGAAGACTTGGGAGTAGTGTTTTTCCAGTGATGACTGGTAGGTGGAACGATGATTGATAATTATGATTGATGTATTATATTCGTCTATGACCATGATGTAAAGAAGTATATGTGAGGAATGTGGAAGTCCTTGATACTGTATATAGCAATGTGCGCCGTGAGCGATAGATGAAAGTTGAGTTCATGGATTTGTAGCGAGAGTGAGTATTGTGTACTACAGTGGAGGTGTGTTACCGTAAGATGTTTGGTGAGTGCAATGTGAACTATTGTGTGTACGCTTCATGAGTTGTAAGGAGGGGTGAAGTGAATAGAAGTGGTATGGTATTATACCAATGTAATGTTATTCTTGGAGGTGCCGAGGTCGGGCCGAAGAGCGCCGCCTACGGTGAGCCCAGGGGATAGGCCAGCATAGGGCCGGAGGCCACACATAGGCCACTAGTGAAGCTGTCGGTGCAGGACAGTAGAGGCACATGAGTCGTGGCAGTCTGGCCACAGACAGGGATGTATATTTGATTGTTGATGTGCTATTGAAATGCTAATGTGCTATTGCCATGTTGATGTGCTATTGA
Source organism: Onchidella celtica (assembly GCA_963931925.1). Taxonomy (NCBI): domain Eukaryota; kingdom Metazoa; phylum Mollusca; class Gastropoda; order Systellommatophora; family Onchidiidae; genus Onchidella; species Onchidella celtica. The sequence continues at coordinate 9,971,369 of OZ007570.1, forward strand.
AATGCTAATGTGCTATTGCCATGTTGATGTGCTATTGGAATGCTAATGTGTTATGGCAATAGGAAGGTGCTATTGGGAGACTGCGGTGCCAGTGAAATATTAATGGGCTATTAAGACATGGAGAGGAGAAGCTGAGACCGAAGTGTCTTTAGAAAGTAACTACCGGGTTGTGGACCCGAGGAAGAGTGCATGTGGGAATAAGGCCGTTGGACGGCAGTTAAATTCAATAATATAATGTATGTAATTGCACTTTAATCTTTATCTTTATGTATAATAAATGTGTGAGTCTGATGGGTTGTTCTGTTAAGTGTTATACTTGTTCGTTCGTGATTGTTGTCTTGTTATAACTATTACATCTCCCAGTCTGGGATTTGTGACAAACGGAACACAAGATCTCCAGACAAATCAAAGTCGTTTGCATTTCTGTAGCCGATGAGACTTTCCAAAGATAGATCCACGCCAACCACAGTCTTTTCTGGAGGCTGTTCCGATATTATTGAACTTAGCCATTTGAATCAGGTCGGGCGAATTTAAATAAACATTCATTAAGCCGTTTTATGGAAATTGTTTTCTTTCTTTTCCGGTGTGTCTCAGTTACGTCTTTTTAATAACTATCAACTTCCCTGTCCTTATGCAGGTTACATCAACTTCAATGGCGTAGACATTGCTTAAAACACCATTGAACTATAAATCAATATTGTATTATTTTAAACTATGGTTATGATCATTATTACTATATTATTATTAATATCATTATTATTGGCATTATCAGTTATACACTTAGAAACAGTAATAGTAGTTGCAGCAGTAATAGAAGCAGTGGTAGTACGTGTAGTAATCGTAGTAGTAGTAGTAGCAGCAGTAGTAGTGGTAGTGGTAGCAATAGAGGTAAACGAAATAACAGTAGAAGTGGGTTTTGTTTTCCGTCAGTAGCTTTTGCTTTCAATTTAATAAGAAACAAAAAGACTATAATAGTTGTAAACATTTCTGGACCAGACATAACCAGTTTGTTAGACAAATTAGACCCAGCCGATCCGGAAACGTACAGTGATAATTGACTTTCACAGTCTCCCGTTGTGGCCACGAACTGACTTGATTCCATTTAAGGCGTCTTATTGCGCTACCCTAGAGTTTCGGAAGAAAACAACCCCACATATTTTGATACAGTCTAGAATAAGCGTGACGCAAGACTTAAGGAAACAGAAAAATCTAAATCTCCCTCCCTACCTCCCTGAAAGAATAACTTAAAAAGAAACAACTAGTAATCCTTGATTCCTTTTTTTCACCTCCCCCCCCCCCCAATCCATACAACAGCAACAATAACAGAACAATAACAAAACAGCAACAATAAACATAATGTAAAAAAAGTATATTATAACGATATTGACAGTGGGCTGTGACGTAATCTGTTTAACCCGAACCCATTCTGACCTTCATACAAAAATCATACGTCTAGCTTTACTGAGAGCCTGAATTTCTCAATGACGGTCGCCGGGTGATTGAATTTGTCACTGGAATATCGCACGGAGGGGGGGGGGGGGGGGGGGAGGCATAAAATCTGAATTTCCCGACGCCCTCGTCCCTGGTCCAGTTCCAAGTTGCAACATCTACGCCTGCTCACTTGACCATCACTGACGCCTCGCGACATATTTTCATCTTCATAGAGTTCAGGCTAGTTTATTAGGCGCCCCTTCCGCTGAACTGTAGATTATGTACAATATTAGTAGTAATTATAGCAGTTAGTAGGGGTAGTATAGTACTAGTAGTGGTAGTAGTAGTAGTAGTGGTAGTAGTAGTGGTAGTAGTGGTAGTAGTAGTAGCAGTAGTAATAGTAGCCATGGTACAGCAGCAGTGGTAGTTAGTGGTTGTAATAGTGGCAGTAGTCTAGTGGTAATAGTAGTAATAATGGTATAGTAGTGGTAACAGTAATGGTATAGCAGCAGTAGTAGGCTGAAATTATTTTTCGCCTTTCCCCCCGAACTGTCGACCATGTACAATAATAGTAGTAATAGTGGTATTAGCATGCTGAATTACTACACGCCCCTTCCCCTTAACTGTGAACCATGTACCAGAATAGAACGCCCTTCCCCCTCCCTGCCCCCCCCCCGAAAAATCCTCTTCATAACCCCGAAACTGACAATGTTTTACATTATATATCTTTTCAGATATTCAACTTTACCCAGGTTTCTGCTCACCCTTCACACCCTCTCTCCATCTCTATAATGGCCTCCATCACTACCCAAATTCTACAAAGCTCCTCGCTTTTTGGGCTGGGTGGGATGGGGGGGGGGGGTGGTAACATATCCAGATTTCTCCATTCCGTGCCCCCCCCCCCCTTGAACCAACAGAGCTAGCTTTGTTAGCAGTCAAGAGTGCTTACAATATATTTCTATGACTGACCACAGGGTGCCATTTGTGCGTCTCCGCCCCGGAAGCAGTTCTGAGAGATCACCGGTGTCGCCAGAGCTAATGCCCCCGTGAAGATTTTCTTGAATAAATCCGCCGTTCATTATGTCCGTGTGGATGGAGATCCCTTGTCCAGCGATTGGCAATTTGTCCAGTCGAACACGAAGGCTATAGTTTTATTTTCTAGCCATTGTTTTTACCTTTCCCTTTTCTATAGATCGATAGCTCAGTCAAAATATGAGAGATATTATGAGGATTTAAGAAAAAAGTAATCCATCTCTCTGTTCGTATACCTTCCTACCTACCAACCTATCTATCTATCTATCTATCTATCTATCTATCTATCCATCTATCTATCTATCTATCTATCTATCTATCTATCTATCTATCTATTTATCTATCTATCTATCTATCTATCTATCTATCTATCTATCTATCTATCTATCTATCTATCTATCTATCTATCTATCTATCTATCTATCTGTCAATCTGTCTATCTATCCATCAATCTGTCTATCTATCCATCTATCTATCTATCTATCTATCTATCAATCGATCTATCTATCTATCTATCTATCTATCTATCTATCTATCTATCTATCTATCTATCTATCTATCTATCTATCTATCTATCTATCTATCTATCTATCTATCTATCTATCTATCTATCTATCTATCTATCTATCTACCTACCTATCTATCTATCTATCTATCTATCTATCTATCTATCTATCTATCTATCTATCTATCTATCTATCTATCTATCTATCTATCTATCTATCTATCTATCTATCTATCTATCTATCTATCTATCTGCCGGCCAGTCTTCTGTTTTATGTATCGCTGAGGCCCCACAAAGCCAGTTTTCCAACATGAATACGTGAGTTCTGTAATAATTCTGTTGCCAAATCAAGGACTTCAGAAATCCATGCGATGTTGCTTCCGAACTATAATTTTTACTTTTTTGTTATTTGAGCTATGGGTTTCTCAAATATAGGTATTAGATTAGAAACCGCTGATCAGAGTTCACAGTTTCTGCTTTAATTCGATAATTTACAGGTAGAATGCTACCATTAATCCCAGATATTATTTTAGCTGAAACAGGAACCGTTCTGGAATGCTGAATCAATGCAGGTAATGTTCAATGCATACCACTGATAAGAAATGCAGACATCTCCGACGTAAATCTGTCTACCTTTCCCCTCATATTTTGATTGAATTTATAATTATTTGAACTTCATCATAACTCTCAAGTGGGGGCTGAGAATCATGGAAGAATAAACCTATTTCTTCCCTCCACTGAAATGGACTATTGTCTGCTTTCATTTTGCATAAAAGGCTTACTTTCTCCAGATGCCCACTGGGCAGCTTTATTTTCACAGAGAGGATGGTCTCCCCACGCACAGATCGGGTCACCACAAGTTCGGAGTAACATGACAAATAGCATTTATCAATGTTTTTAAGGCCGTTAGAGAATTTCTATCAGCTAAGTGCATAACGTGTCTGGCTTGTTTCCGACAACTTTCAATTCAGAACGAGTGGCATCCTTGATATCCAAATATCATTGGAGGACCGATAATCTGAAAAACAAGACTGTGAAACTGAAAATGAGCGGCTCGAATTCTCAAAAAAAAAATTCTTCGAAAGGAAACCGAAAATGCAAATTTCAAGGACGATCCACAAGCATTTGAAGTAAAAGAAAAAAAAAAGCAGCTAATTTGATCGCCGTAAAGTAAAAAGTTTTAATTATACCGGTGTTGAAATTTACATCTTAAATATAAAGTTGCGTTAAGTGATTTTTTTAGTTTTTCGCCCCTGTTCGGGAAGCGCACCAGTGGATCTGCAAAAGATGCATTTATTATCAATGTTTGCGTTGGGATGCTCACTGAATTGGCCGATGTGATGAAGATTCTAAAGCTTGCAGGGAAATAAACTACGTCATTTTGGCGAAAGGTTCGTGAAGAATATGGTACTGGTATGAAACCACAAAGTTCCCTCTCATCTGTAAAGTTAATTTTCAGTTTTTTCTAATGTCTTCCCCGATGTCCCATTCCCTCTCATCTGTAAAGTTAATTTTCAGTCTTTTCTAATGTCTTCCCCGATGTCTCATTCCCTCTCATCTGTAAAGTTAATTTTCAGTCTTTTCTAATGTCTTCCCAGATGTCTCATTCGGTCTCATCTGTAAAGTTAATTTTCAGTTTTTTCTAATGTCTTCCCAGATGTCTCATTCCCTCTCATCTGTAAAGTTAATTTTCAGTCTTTTCTAATGTCTTCCCAGATGTCTCATTCCCTCTCATCTGTAAAGTTAATTTTCAGTCTTTTCTAATGTCTTCCCAGATGTCTCATTCCCTCTCATCTGTAAAGTTAATTTTCAGTCTTTTCTAATGTCTTCCCAGATGTCTCATTCCCTCTCATCTGTAAAGTTAATTTTCAGTCTTTTCTAATGTCTTCCCAGATGTCTCATTCCCTCTCATCTGTAAAGTTAATTTTCAGTCTTTTCTAATGTCTTCCCAGATGTCTCATTCCCTCTCATCTGTAAAGTTAATTTTCAGTCTTTCCTAATATCTTCCCCGATGTCTCCTTTCCTCCACCAGACCTTTCTTTCATTAGGTGGGCGTTTGTCCGCATAGTTCAATTTCTTTCTGTCTTTGTATTCCCACATCTGTTCCTTTCCAATTACATTATCGTGTCGACTCATTATGTTTTCATTTCAATAAGCATTCATTCGACAAGTTCAACGCGGCTTTCAATAATAATTATCTCGAATTCATATCCGGAATTTAAAAAACGATTCCATTCCACTGAGAACTGATGTAACGCCTACAAGAATAATAATTTAATAGAATGAATAATAATCTGAAAAAATAGCAATATTGTAATCTAATCACATTATTTCTTGTCTTAGGGAAAATTAGGAACCGTCTGTTCTAGTATAATTGATTTCTGTGTGTTCTGTATTAAGAGGCAGAAATAATTATTGCATTTATCATAATCAGAAAACTTTATATTTTGGGGATTTTTGTATTTTGTATCATTATTATTTTCTTTAATCCCAATTGGGAAATTTGCCCTGGTGACATTGCAGCCCAGTTACGCCACAATGCAGCGCCGGTCGGCATTTTTTTTCTTGGGGGCTGGGGGTGGTAGCGATAAATTTTATTTAATTTTGCCCGGGCAGCGGCCTGTTCGGCCTACTCTTCTCGATTTCCAAGTGCCAAAGTATCTTTAACGTGCGCAGCATACACACGGGCCCCCAGAATTCTCGTCCTTATCCGAGGAGACTAGGTGCTCGATCCTATGTACCATAGAATCAGGGACAGGAAAATAATATGAGAAAACTCCCTAGAATTCCAACATGCCTGCACCGAGCGTGATTCGAACACGGTGCCTTCGGCATGAGAGGACAGCAATATTGCCTCTAGACCACCGTGTTCCGGTGCATAGCCTTGTACTGTTATTTCTATCATATTTTCTGGAATAAAATCTGAAAGAACTTCAGATTTTGCTCACCCCTTTTGCCGTGAATTACTGAAGGGGGGAAAAGAATACTAAATATTTATTCACTATTTGTTTTGTAGCTGAGCTCCTGAAATAATGGAGAGAATACTAGAAGGTATGGAAGTAAATTGAACCTGGTTCTACTTTATATTCATGCCATTGTTTTCTTTCTTTCCGGCGGTATTTAAAGTTCATGACAGTGGATACATGTCTTCGCAGGGGGCCAACAGCATTAGGCCTAGGCCCCCGAGAAACCAAAGGACCTCATCACTTACATGTCTTCGTTATTAACTCTCTAGTGCCCAAGATACCATATTTGGAACATTTCACTCAGTGCCCAAAGTTCACATTTTTGACAATTTTTAAGTTCTCAGTGAATTATTTTACTTGTTAATATGATCTTTTCCCTTTCTTTTTTTTCATTCATTTTAGATTCATTTTTGCACATTTCAAATTTTTGGACAAGGCACCTAAAATCTAGACACTAGAGGGTTAAGTAGTGTGGCTGATACCCTATATGTACTGGCAGAATGCTTACTAGAAGTATCATAGGAACTCGTTGGTTTAGAGGCAAGGTTCACACTTCTCTCGGTTGGTGCAAGCATGTCGGGATTTTTTTTCTTTTGGGGGGAAGAGGAAGGGGATTTTTGTCCCTGATCCTATGGTAGGTAGGATCGAGCACCTAATCTTCTTGGACAAGGACGAAAAACTAGGAAGGCCCATGTGCATGCTGTGCACGTTAAAGATACCTTGGCAGTTGAAAGTCGAGAAAAGCAGGCCGATAAGGCCGCTGCACGGGTAAAATTCTAAAAAAAATTATTCCCTACCATAAAAACACACAGAAACCAGAACAGGAAAAATAAAAACTAGAAAAGTGAGGTGTAATGTCAAGATCAGCGAATCTCCTAAAATAAAGACCTAAACACTAGGGGTATCATCATCATCGCCAACTGCAACACTCTTATCTTCTTCTTCTCCCTCGTCACTGCTAGATTTCTAGGCTAGTCTGATAATGCATTATTCAACTATTAACTTTCAGAGGGCAGAATCTGGATGCACCCACCACCTGTTTTTCCTTTCTGATAGTGGTGTTCCGGACGGATTGGTCCGCTCCTTTCTGTCTTGGAAGGTAAGTCTACACTGTCCCAATTCCACTACGATGTGACATGTCACCCGGTACATTTTGTTGTTAAGGGCAATCACTCCGCTTAACACCACCGCCAACTTTCTCTCTCCTTCAGCTTATACAGCAACCACTCCTCTGATTACCACAGCAATTAATGTCCTCACTCCTTCTTAGATTTATATGGCAGTCACTCCGCTTATTAACACAACCAACTTTCTTACTCCTTCAGCATATAAGCAAACAGTCCTCTCATTACCACAACCAATATCCTCAGTCCTTAGATTTATATAGCAATCACTCCGCTTATTACCACAACCAACTTTCTCTCTCCTTCAGCACAATCAATAGCAAACACTCTCCTCATTACCAAAACCAAAGTCTTCAGTCCTTGGATTTATATAGCAATCACTCCGCTTATTACCACAACCAACTTTCTCTCTCTTTCAGCATAATCAATAGCAAACACTCTCCTCATTACCAAAACCAAAGTCCTCAGTCCTTGGATTTATATAGCAATCACTCCGCTTATTACCACAACCAACTTTCTCTCTCTTTCAGCATAATCAATAGCAAACACTCTCCTCATTACCAAAACCAAAGTCCTCAGTCCTTGGATTTATATAGCAATCACTCCGCTTATTACCACATGCAACAAACCTCCTCATTCCTTCTTCAAATTAAATTATTGGTATAGCAATACAATACAGGGTGAAGAAGGAGTGAGAATGTTGGTTTCGGTAGCAAGAGGAATGATTTGCCAAAAACAATAAAAACGGCAAATATCTTCGCACCAAAGATAAAAATTTCTTGTAGGGATCGTGCTAGTCACAGTAGTTTACTAGCAGTAATAATTTTATGTTTGTTCGAGAATTAGCGTAAGTTTACTCGTGGCAAATGGGAGTTTCAAGGGCTCCTTAACTTGTTGGTGCAATGGAGAAATTACCGTTTTTTGCCACAAGACGTCTGGACTTCAAAGGCAATGTAAATGACCTTGTAAAGTCGGTATTTAGAGCTAGTTTTGAACTGGAACCACCAACCCAACGAGTCAATCGCTTGGGGCCTGGCAGCACAGCAAAGACCAATTAGCCCAATATAATCAACTGAAGGCGGTAATCGGGTAAATGTTAGTAGTACCAGTGGCATTACAAGTGGTCGCAGGATAGAAGGTAAACGCGTTCATGGCCGCGGCAACCCTGATAATAATATTAATAATACTCTCATGTTCATAAGTGCTTAATACTTGTCATGTTATAAGAAAATTAATAGCCTTGGTAATCGTATTCGTGGCAGTAAAAATAATCGTAGTGGTAAACACAGCAATCGCATTCGTGACATCAATATCGTAGTCCTGGCTAATCGTTTTGGCAAGAGTAATCGTAGCTGTGGCATTAACAGTAATCGTAGTCGTTGTCACCTCTACCGAGTAAACTCCTTCGTGGCATGCTTGTATTTTTTCGCCAAGGAATGTCCTAAACAGTGTGAAACAAGTTTTTATCTGACAAATTAGGTAAAACCGTCTGGGTCACCCACACCCAGTCCTCGACACCCCCCCCCTCCCCTCCCCCGCCCACATACACACACACTTACTACCACCTGGTCCCAGACCCTAATTTAACCAGAATGTATTCGGCGCTTTGATGTTGTGGATAAGTAATTCATGTAAACATCAACAGCGCCCAGGGCGATACACAGCAAGGGAAAGGAAAATGACAGCAGTTTATAGGACACTTATTTTTTTGGGTTTCACGTCGATTTGATTACAGCAGTGCAGACAAGAAAGTGTCATTTCATTAGTGTGACGAATATCATTTCACGAAAGTGCATTTTGACAAGTGCAGACAAACTGAATAAGTACACACAGCGGTTGATAGTTCTGATTTGGACAATTTGCTCTTTTTGTACCCGGCCATTTTTGTTTTCAAATTGGTTGGGACATTTTTCTAGCCTTGTGTTGTTTTTTCTTTTGGGAGAGAGTTGAGGGGGGGGCTTGGCGGGGGAGGGGAGGGGGGATTGTTTGGAAGAAAACCTAAAAAAAAAAAATCTATTTGATGAATGGTGAGATTGGCTGTGGTACTGTTGAGTATTTCCAAACATTTGATCATACAGTCACGAAGGTTTAGTTGCTTACCTCTTCACCTTCTGGCTCCATTGTAGTCATGTTATTACATAATATATTATGTATTATCATCAGAGTGCATTGTTAATAGCGATGGCTTTATCCCTGTACTTTTTGCTTTGCACGAGTGAGGCAAATTTCTCGTCTCAGGCAAGTGCAGATTTTGATCTGATAAAAATAATATTAATTTATATTATTATTTCCCATAATGCATTCCTGTGCTGTTTACAATCAGTTTTTCGAATGTCAGAATTGTCGGATACCGTGGGGCAGTCTGCAGTCTGTGTTTCGCCGTCAAAGACTTAAAACAGACATAGCTACAGACTGTAAATTACACCTTGACGCCGCACACAAAACTGTGGTATGTTGGTCTAGAGGCAAGGTGGTAGCCTCTCATACCGAAGGTACCGGGTTCGATCCCCAGTGAGTGCAGGCATGTTGGAATTGCTTGGGGGGCAAAGTTGAAAGTCGAGAAGGGCAGGCTAAACAAGGCTAGTGCCCAGGCAAAATTCTGAAAATAAAAAAACCCCAAATAATCCCTACCACAAAAACGCACAGAAACAAGGCCACGTAAAATAAAAACAAGAAAAGTGAGGTGTTCATTCCAAGACCGTCGAGCCTCCTAAAATAAAGACCTAAAACGCAAAACTGAACACAGGTGCGTTCAGTTGCGCAGTGCCCTCAGTTGCCTGCCAGAGTCCTGTGCCACTAGCGTGCGCTGCCTGCTGGCAAAGTTTTCCAATGCGGCAACGCCCATAGGATTCAAAACAACACTCCTAACTTCAGAATTAACATTTTTAAAAGCCTTTACAGAGACACCAACCTTCTCTAGAACACCGATTTTTGCCAGACTTACCAGTTTTTACATTTCTTGATTTGTGTAAAACAAAGAATGAATTAACATGGGATAAAGTCATAACACTATTCAGCAGTTATGTCCCCTGATTTTTTCCTTTCATTTTGTACAATTACAGATTAACAGGGAAATATTTAGAGACTTCAAAATCAGTATTTAAATAAACCTGACAGCATGGTTCTATATCAACATCTGATCACAGCGACGTTTACATAGTGTGTGTGTGAAATTTACTGTTTTCCCCCTTAATTTGCACTATTCTATCCAACTTGTCCTTCAGTTGGACTAGACGGCTGCCAGGCAATGCATTTAGAGAAGTCCCTGTCATACTTAACATGATTGTCCCTCCCGAGCGCCGCAAGATGACTCGACAGGCTGCCTGCGCCAGTAAACACACCTCCAACCAATGCATGTAGAGTCCAACATTTCATAACAATGATGTTTCCGCCCCCGGAAAAACACACACAGTGTTACAAAAAGTTCATTGGTATTGAACTCTTTTATTAATGTGTTCTAAGTGGGCTTAAAATTGCTCTGCACAAACAAGACAATATAGAATTGAAAGTTTTTCACAAAGAAAATGCAGGCAGACAAACTTCATATATCTATAATGATCATTAAATTCTAATAAGTCTGACATTTTACAAAAAGCATAATTGTGTTTATTTTAATGAGGGTAAAAATGCACAAATTTAATTATTGCTAATTTTCCAGACAGACTCGATTAGATGGGAATGTGCTAATTATTATGGGACTGTGCTAATTTGTTGGACAGACAAGATCTATCTATCTATTTATGTATTTATCTATCAGTCTATCTACTTACCTCCTATATATCTATCTATCTATCTATCTACCTATCATTTGCCTGCCTGCCTGCTACTAGTCTGTCTGTCTGATTTATCCGTCTCTCTGTTTGTTTATCTTCTTCACGGGTGTCAGTATTATGGCTTATTCCACGATCGAAAACAACCATGCAGATGGCTAACATTGCAAAGAGCCACTCACTGATAGGCCCAGGGCTCATTCCAGCACAGTGATGAGCTTACTATGATTAAGTTTGATGCTCTTTTGATCCAGGTAATGTTCTATGCCAGTCTATGGGATTCATAGAGGGCTTTGGCATGTTTCCAAATAACCACACGATACGGGAGATCAGCTAATTCAGCCGAGATTACTGCAGGCATATGTTTCACATAAATATTGCTCGAAGGTCTCTTATAATCGACTACATTATTGCCTGCTTGAAATATCCATACTGTTTACTAGATAAATTATGCAAGCAACCTGTAAGATCTGGGTGATTTCTATGCTGTCTGTATCTGTACAGAATAAGTGATATTCGTTTCTAATGTAAGATTAAGTTGTTTTGACTTTAAAGAAGATGATCTCTAACAGAGGGGGCCAGACTTCCTGGATCTGAAGAAATATTTGTGACGAAATGGAAAATGCAGATCTCAAGGGCGGCCCAGAAATATTTGAAATGAAAATACACATTTGAACGAAGTAAAATAAAACGTTTAATTATACCGGTGCTCAACTATACATCTTAAACGTAAAGTTGTGTTAAGAGATTTGTTCTTTTTTCGCCCCTACTCAGCAAATTTTAATGCTCTCGTGGATCTGGGCTACCCCGGCTTGGACCGAGGGATGGATGGATGGATGGATGGATGGGGGGGGGGGTTAATGCATGGCTGGATTGATGGATAGATTGGGATGGGTGGATGCATGGGTGGATGAATGGGGTGGTTGATGCATGGGTGGATTGATGGATAGATTGGGATGGGTGGATGCATGGGTGGATGAATGGGGTGGTTGATGCATGGGTGGATTGATGGATAGATTGAAATGGGTGGATGCATGGGTGGATGGATGGACGGATTGATACATAGGTGAATCGATTTATGAATGGATGGATGGATGGACGAATTAGTGAGTGGGTGGATGCATGAATTGATGAATGGATAGATGGGTGGGTAAACAGACGGATGGAGACGTTGACGAAATCCATAAATCATTGATGGATGGTTAGATGAGTAGTTGGACTGATGGATGAACAGATGGATGGACGGGTGAACAAATGGGTGGAGAGGTTCACGAAATCATGGATGGATGGTTGGATGGACGGATGAGCCGATGGATAAAAGGGTGAATGAACAGACGCGCGGATGAACGGCTGTCAGGGAGACATCTTTTCAGCCAATAAATGGGGCGGAAAGTATAACTGGGACACATGCACTTTACGCTGATTGCGCCGCTTTGGTTGAAATTTCTGGTGACCCATAAAACCTGTCTCATGTCCTTTTTTCTTGTACAAAAATAACCCCTGCGATCATTAACTATCTTCGTTCATCGTGCTGTGTTCTCGTTTTTTGTCTGATCTAAATCGATGGCTGGACAATCTTCTAAAAGTACAGTAGCCCCGCCGATATTCATGAGCATGGAATGGTACGAGTTCATGAGGCAGAAACTAAATTTTGTCTTTAGTACTTTGACAGAAAAATCAACAAAAAAGAAAAAAATAAGAACAAAAACAAACGATGTTAGAATTTGATTTCTATGAGAACTCAATTTACTAT
>OZ007570.1:9988949-10006449 GCA_963931925.1 Onchidella celtica
TTATTCTTTTGGTGTCTTGATATGTGTGTGACCAGTGCTATCACTGTGTTATATCAAATTTCCGTGCTAACGATTTGCGATTTTAGTGCACTGGTCAAGTTGTTTTCCAGAATAATGGGAAAAGTGCATTTATCACCTCTGCGCACACTGGTAAAAACGTATGTGGCTTTTTGAGAGATGCAACATAATGAATTGTTAGGAACGCATGGCATTTTTATGTTGTAAGTCACTGAAAAGGCCTTTGAAGATAAGGTAAAAGATATAAAAAATGAATAAACATTAAAATACTAAGAAAAAGAAAAGCCAGCTTGTCAAAAACATTGGTAAATGAAGAGGGAATTACAGATTTCTTGCAGACAAGATGAGCGGTCCGACATGATGCTCTTTTGAGGCAAGCATAAACTGGCACCCGGCCCATGCAACTAACCCAGATCACCACCTCTTCATTGTCTTTAATGTGAACTTGTATGATTTGTGCTCTTTCCCAACCTCAACCGACTATTGCTTTCTTCGATACCAGTAACATGTAGTTCTTACTCTCCTTGTATAGTTAACACTAATTAATACTTCTACAACTCAGTGAAAGAAAACACGCCTGGCGTTCTAGATCATTGGAGAAAACATCTTGGGTGACTACAACATACGCGCAATGCGATGTCTCCATCTTCCCCGTGACAGTGAGAACAAAATCATCACGTCCATCAGCCTTCACTTGACCAACTGGTCAGTTGTAAGTCTTCATTTTAGGAGGATGGCCGCTCTAGGCCTTTACACTTCACGTTTCCTTGTTCTTGTTTGTACTTTACTTGTTTTGTTGTTGTTGTTGATGTTGATGTCGTCTTTTTGGTGTTTGTTTTTTTTCCTTTCTCAGGACTCAAAAGGGTTCCTTAGTGCAGTGGTCCCCAACTCACTTGCGCAAAGGAGTAAACTGGACACAAGCAATACAGATCGGGTGTCATGTCTCCTATTACCCACAGATGGAACCGTCTCGTTGCAGAGAAACAAGCTCAGGGTTCTCATTGATTTAGCCTTCTAGTGAGTTAAAATGTTAAATCACTTTATATTTGTTTTTTGGGGTAACTGTATACTATAATAAGTAAGTGTATAAATGCTGCAGGGAGCGGAGAGAGTGAACGATCATGCTTTTTGTCTGTTTGTTTGTTTGTTTAATGTTTTCTAAGATTGTTCACGTGATTCTTGTGTGTTTTGAATTGGCCGCCAGGCCTATAATAAACTAAACTTGAACTTGTATTTTATTTTGAAGGCATGTTTAAATACAATTAAACTAAAATGATTAAATTAAAACAATCTAAAATATAAACAATCAAAGCAACCCCCCCCCCCCCCCCAAGCGGGCCGCGGTAAAATTATCAAATGTTGACAGGTCCGCGGCGATAAAAAGGTTGGGGGACCACTGCCTTAGTGAGTCGAAGAAAGACTCATCCCACCTTAAAATAAATGCAAGTCCAGACAGTGACATTAAACATGATAAGATAAAGTGGCTGTTTTTAAGCTCGGATTAAAAATCACTGGCATTTAAAGTCATGAGACTGAATTTTAACTAACCATCTGTTTATTTATTCATTAAATGGATTCAACAGCAATGGCTTGGCCAGCTTGGAGTCAGCCAAAGATGTTACTCACTTGAACATCGATGCTCCAGAAGAACAAGCCTGCGTCATTCATCTCAAGAAACAGTTTTTCGGAGGCTGGATTTGGAAGGAAACTGCGAACACCAATTTTTTTGGGTTCACCATCCAAACAAAAATCCCATTAAGTAGAATGGATGTCGACAGCATCGAAACTGCTCAAAATATTGCGTGGGTTTTATGGAGATTTTGATCTTGAATGTGAAATTGAACGTTTGCGCTAAGACAACAGACCTGGGCTGTGATGTGTCAATCTGCGCAGGCGACTGCGTAGGTTTAATGAAGTTTAAACATTGGCCGGGTCTTGAACTTCAAACGTTTTTCACACATGAGACCATGCACCTGCGATGTGTTTATTACAGTATGGAAGGAAAGCAGAAATTATCTACCTAATATCAAGGGACGCGTTGGTCTAGAGGGCAAGGTGCTCGCATAACATGCCAAGGGTTCGATCCCCAGTGGGGCTGGCATTTTTTTTTGGGGGGGGAGGGGGGGGGGATTCCTGTCCCTGATCCTATGATAGGTAGGAACGAGCGCTTTGTCTTCTCGGATAACGGTGAAAAACTCGGAGGGCCCGTGTGCACGTTGCACACGTTAAAGATACCTTGGCGGCTGAAAGTCAAGAAGAACAGCCTGAAAAAGGCCACTGCCCGGGGAAAATTCCCAAAGACGAATCCCTACCACAGAACACACAGAAACCCGAACAAGAAAAATAAAAACAAGACAGTGAGGAGTCGACGCTAAGAGCAGCGAACCCCCTAAAACAAAAGAGCTAAACACAATCTACCAAATATTAAAGACATCCAATTTACATTAGATAAATTAACCCTTGAGGGATTGCCTCACTCGTCCCCATGTCTCGACACTGTCAACGTTTTACTCGATGCATTGCAGAGAGTAGCGGTGTGCTTTTAGGTAGCTGCAAGACGCCTTTGTCTGGGGCAGCTGGTTTCGCTTCACATGAAATGCTTCACCTGGTCTTTTCCCACAAAATCAAAGACCTTTACAAATTGTTTTCTCGCTGTTGAAAAATGTTCATGAAACTTTGCCCCGTCCAGGTGTAATAATTATTTTACGAGAATACTGTAATATCCTGTTTTGGGTCACAAATCGTGAATTCACCATTGGCGCTGCCGCCGGGTTCGTCGCCTTCTTCAGTGATCTTGTCCACAGTATCCGCTCCGCTCCGCTTTTTTGTTTACGGAAAATGACGTATGAAAGTAAAATACTTTTTGCCTCTACAGCCCCGAGGAGCGGAGCGGAACGGATGCTGTGGACAAGTATGCAGAGGCAAAGAGTGTTTGACTTTTTCTTACATCATTTCTCCTAAAATAGCGGAGAGGAGCGGATGCTGGGAACAAGAGTACTTACAGATCTCTGATAGAGGAACGACACTGGAATTAATCTCAATTCCAGGTCCATGCAAGCACAGACTGCTTTGGATAAAGCAGATACCATGGTGATTAGGGAGATAACTGAAAGATAGAGAACCCCTTGCGACTCAAATATCGCAAAAAAAAAATAAAAAAAAATCTGCTGTTTAAGACCAACTATTGAATTTTGCGTTGTGTTGACTACTTTCGTCTCGGGACACTCAGAAGCATTGGCGAATACATTGACTTAGAATACATTGGCAGTTTGGCTCAGAATTACACAGTCAAGGGTATTCATGCATCGTCTTGCTGATGTTTTTGTGTGTGGATACATTACGTAATTTACATTACCAATTAGAATCGATCGCCTTTGTGTAAATAAATACACTAAGTCTTGGCCACATTAACCAAGAAAATAACATGCATGTTCGTGTTTGTATTATTAAATTAACAACTTCCGGTCTCTATATGGCTATAAATGAATAGACACAATTTTGAGTCCTGGCTAATAAATAGATTTGAACACTGAAGCAATATAGCTGAAAATAAGATTTGGGGGAAAACCCAGCGAGTTGAATGTAGGTCAGCCATCAAAAAGAGTGGTGAGTGGAGAAGGTGAGGCAAACAAACTTGCCATGATTAAAGCTCAGGACTAATGCAATGTTTGTCTCAGTTGAGAGCAAGATTAAGATCACAGAATTTGGGAATTTTTGGGGTAAAATTGGTGAAGACTATTTGTGACATGTCTGAGTGTCTGAGGATCGTCCGCTTTAGTATCAATAAAAAAAAAAAAAAAGAAAATGTAAAAGAAAAATATTACTGAAGATAAAAGCCACCAGCAGCAGCTCTGTTCAAGAAATCTTCGGCAGCCTTGACCATACCCTCTTTAGATAGCAATACTCTTTAGTGTGAACGAGCGTGGGTGCTAAGCTGAAGAGGAGATTCCAGAATTGTGAAATGGGCGAACTCTTCTTTGAAGTGCTGTTATTTGGGCTGTTAAAAGGGGAACTTCCTGCAGAGGAGATGACGTCCTATGGAAGAAGTTATAAAATTATAGGAGTGCTCTTGAATGGCAGGTCTATGAGCGGGGAGAGGCTGATAGACCTTGTATATACGATAGAGGAAGGCAGAGAGAGAGAGAGAGAGAGAGAGAGAGAGAGAGAGAGAGAGAGAGAGAGAGATAGAGAGGGGATTGGGGGGGGGGGGTGGAGAGAGAGAAATTAATCGGAGTGAAATGGACAAGAAAAAATATTTACATGTAAATTCGATTCCAAAAACCTCTCAAAGAGAAAGAGATGGACGGAGGAGCTCGAAGAAAAAGTGTATGTTAAGTCAAAAGAATGAAGGAAAATTTTTTATTAAAAACAAAAGTAAAATATAAACTCAAGTTCAGCGAATGCCAGAGGTGAGGTTGGAGGGGGTGGGGGTGGGGGTTTTGTAGAGAAGGAATCTAGATAGAAAATCTGTGAGTGCCTGTAAGTGAGAGAAGCTTCATGTGAGTAGGCTGCATGGAGGTGTAAACTACAGAATAGTTATTGAATTAGCAGGAATTTGGGACGGGGGGGGGGGGGTCGGAGGGAGAGGTTGGGGAGGTTAGTGGACCGAAGGGCCATCGTGCTTATTGCCGATCACGCGGAGGCGAAACAACATTTAGAACCACAGACTGTCACCTCCCGGTAAGGATGGTAAGTGTCGGGGTCGCAGTTTGCTGGTCAAAGCCAGATGGATGGTTGGGGATGGCTGGCAGAGTAATGACCTTTATATTTGTATGAATGAAGTGTGTGTGTGTGTGTGTGTGTGTTGTGGTGTGTGTGTGAGAGAGAGACAGAGAGACAGACAGAGAGAGAGAGACAGAGAGACACAAAGACAGGGAGAGAGACAGAGAGACAGACAGAGAGAGAGAGACAGAGAAACACAAAGACAGGGAGAGAGAGACAGAGAGAGAGAGAGACAGGCAGAGAGAGAGAGAGAGATCGAGAGAGAGAGAGCTAGAGAGAGAGACAGACAGACAGAGAGAGAGAGATCGAGAGAAAGACAGAGAGAGGCAGGCAGAGAGAGAGAGAGAGAGAGAGAGAGAGACGGCAGAGAGAGAGAAATCGAGAGAGAGAGAGAGAGAGAGAGAGACAGACAGACAGACAGACAGAGAGAGAGAGAGATCGAGAGAAAGACAGAGAGAGACAGGCAGAGAGAGATCGAGAGAGAGACAGAGAGAGACGGCAGAGAGAGAGAGAGAGAGACAGAGAGAGACGGCAGAGAGAGAGAGAGAGAGTGAGAGATCATTGGGCCTGTCAAGGAACCTCAGCACTGTTTTCCCACAGATGTCAAAGTCAAGTTTTTTTGGGGGTCAAATATTTTGTGAGCTGCTTGAAGAATCCCCCCCCCCCCACACACACACATAAACTCACACCATTCATGACTTTAAAGTGCAGCATTTGGAACGTTTATTTATACAATGAAAAATGGTACTGAAGATCATTATGTAAAACAGCTGTTGTTGTTTTTCTTACCTGTCTTATACAATTAGTCCGTGGCACATCTCCGGCTTCATGAGTGAGCCAGTGACATTGAACCTGACACAGCCAAAGAAGGATTTAGCAATAACAAGGCCCAACATTCTACATTCTGTCTTTGTCAAACTGCACAGTCATGGATGTGATGTCACTGTAATTTCATCATGTTTGTGTCTGTCACTGACCTTTGGAGGACAAGTGATAGGTGACCGGTCAGTGTCATGTTCCACCTGAGGGAACAGCTGACATACAATTGTGTGGGCAGCAGCGGACTTTGTCAGTGTATTGGCTGTAAATACATCAAATTTGTGTCTATCCTTGACCTGAAAAGGCGATAACTGACAGTTCAAATAGTGTTGTTTGTTGGTTGAGTTAAACTCAGACCACCTGATTATCATGGGGGGGGGGGGGGGGCGGGTGTTGGTTCACCGTGGATGGGCAGGTGGCTGATGAGTCCAATCTGCGCACAGAAAGACCTCTGACAGTGCGGGCATTAATGATGGCTGCGAGATGAGGGTCAACGGCCCTGGAACTCCCCTCCTGTCGTCACTATAGATCTTAGTGTGATATTTTCATATAATAGTAAATTCAGGGCAGATAAAGGTTGCAAAAGGTTTTTTGTTTTGGGGGAGGGGGGCGGGGGGTTCTGAAATATGATGGCTGTTGCTGTGAATTATCAGTCAAGTTATATTTTACTGTATTTTATTGTACGTTTTAATATATCAATTGTAGGAGGCAGCAAAGGGCGCAGAGAGTGATTGGCCGTGCGTGCTGATCAGTTTCCTTTAAAAAAAATGCTTTTCAAAGCCTGTTTGCGTGACTCTGCTGAGTATTTTGATTTGGCCGTCAGTTTTACAAAAAAAACTTGAACTTGCTGTTCGCCAGTAGCAGTTCTGTTGGCCTCCCACATCACTGGGCATTTCCTGGGCAGCCTCTTCCCAGCAGCCAGGGCTGGCGGGATGCGTGGTTGTTTGTTTTTTTCGTACGAGCTTTAGCAAATTCAGGAGCGGGGCAGCAACAGACCCCCAGACACAGGACAGCTCCAACATATCCCAGGGATTTTCGGTGACGTTCAGAGTCATATCAGGCACAGTAACACCATTCCATTCCAATCAGCATTGATTGCAGCAACCATGGCAATGTTCGATAGGACGAGAAATCCCTTAGCCGAAGACCTTTTTTGAGATATCATAAAAACCACAGAAAAACTGTGGGGTCGCAGCAGGGCTATAAGCAAAGTCAAAACTGGCAATAAGAAAAGGTTGTATGTTGCGAAACTCTGCATGAGAAATAAAACCCAAACAAAACAAAGCAAACTAAAGAGTATTTTCTGTCTTCTCTTCAGTTTGCTTTGTATTGTTTGGGTTTTATTTCTCACGCAGAGTTTCGCAACATACAATCTTTTCTTATTGTCCAGTTTTGACCTTTTTCGAGGGAGTGTTGCTGTCCTGCTCCTGAATTTGCTAACACTCGTACGGAAGAAAAATCAAGCTATCGGGACACTGGACACTGGTGTCATTTTCTACATCTAGGGGAACAGTTGATCCACAATTGCAATTGCCATAATGAGGTGTATCATTATCAATATGAGGATACCAGATTGTATACCTTTTGACGGAGTCTCAAAGCCGCTGGAAATATTTTGTTATTAGGGACGCGGAGACTAATTACAAAGTCCAATACAGAAAATATTGAGTTTTGTTCACTGTTCAGCAATGGCTTATAATGTAAAATACAACGCGCCATGAACAACAGCCTGATTTGCTCATCTGTCCATTCCTTTTCTGACAATATCATAGAACACAGAAGGAAGACCACGCGACTTCAGTGATTCAGCGCTCTTGGAGAGGAGTAGTAGGTAGAATGCGCCTGACGTCAGAGAGTGTTTTTATTTTGATCCCCCTACTCTAAAGATGGCCGGTGGATCAGTTGATTAGTGTTGTTGTAACTTCGGGATATGTCTGAGCGGTTAAAATGCCTGCTGGTTGCATTGCAATTGATTGTTATGACAGAGGTGGAAAGGATGGGCCCAAGCTGGTCAGATTCCCTACCATCCGTGTAAACAAGGGAAAGGAACTGAAAGAATTGACCGAACGTTTCCCATTAAACATGTAGCACACGTGCCATTGTTTACTGTAGCGAACTACTTTTAGTTCGCCGCCGGTTGGTTCGCGATGCCTCCCATGCTGGCACCGCAAATCAGCCACCCAACAAATCAAAATCAATGCCACTATCGCCAAAGTGATGTGTGGGTCCGGACACTAAAGATGGCGGATATGCGCATTATATCTATAATCTCATTTATTTAAAGATATGCATTTGAGTCAGGTGTCGGCAAGGGAAGAGGAAACCGGTCGGAACTTACATTCTTTACTTTGATGATAGTTCAAATCCAGGGTCTCATAATAAACTGTCGTAAGTCGCTTTTTTTTTTTTTTTAAACTAATTCTTTATGAAAAAAAAATAAATAAAATTCGTTCTCAGACCAACTAGCTGGGATATCTTAAAAACCAAAACAGAACTATTTCACCCTCATTCTTAAGAAATTAAACTCCAACTGAAAACACAACCTGCATACCGTCAGTGGCAACAAGCATACCAGTAAATCGTATGTTTCAATTTATTTTTCTTGTTTTTAAGGTCAAGATGCGACAGTTTACCGTGCGCGTGTCGACAAAAGTAGAGGCGTATGTGTGTTTCAGTGCCTAATCAGACTTAGTGTATAATTACGAGGAAAAAAGAGAACAAAAGATTCAAAATATTGAATAGCAGTATGAAACCTTTCTCTTAGTTTCTGTGTTTTTTGACTAATCTGCTCACTAACGAAAGTACATTTTTAATTTACACTACAATATTCACTAAGAATACACAAAACATAAAGACACTATCCCGAAGCTTGAATTTAAGAGAATTTTTTCCCCCCTAATTAGAACTACTACCGGTTGTCCATCTTTTCTTTACTTTTACCCTTTTTTTCAATCCACTTTAATTTGTACATTTGTTTTGTTTTCTATTTTGTTTGTTTGTTTGTATGTCTGTTTATTTTTGAAGATGTTAGAGGTACGTGATGCCGCCGCATCGGTAAAAATTCAGGCAAAAACATCAGCAAGGAAAAGTATGAAGATAAGATAAGAATTAATTTATTATCCCACTAGATGAGCTACCGGGCATTGCCCAGAATAAACAATCATGTGATTCTCCCCCCCCCCCCCGCCCCCAGTATAATAACAGTAATAAACTACAGTCTTGCTTCAGAACTCATGCGCACCAGAACACTACGCACCAAACTGAACGCTTGATACGGTTACTTTTTATGACATGCATGGTACTATATATATTACGAAACAAACAAGCAAAAATACTGATGTTACATAGCAATAAACATTGGTTATTTTTTAAAAATACATGCTTGAAGTAAACAACTTTTGATTATAGCCATCATCTTCCTTATCTCAATTGCCACCTTCCTGCCAAATTTAAGGCCTGAAGAGTGTCTAGTTTGGTCAGTTAGTCATTCCAAAGGTTGCAAGTTACTGAAATATATAATAGATGAGGGAAATTCTTTTTCACAGTGCACTTAACCCTTTCAGTGTCACAGACCTTCAGAGCGGTCGCCGGCATTTTCCTAAAATGTGCGCCGAGACCGCTGTGGTGGTCAGTCAGTGGTAGTTCGGATCTATGATAAAAGTATTATGCGAATACGAACGAGGGCGTTATAATTTTTTTCCCATGACTTTCAGGAGTGATTTTCAGGTAATATATTTTGCGACTATGTCCCACGGCTGTGACACCGAAACGGTTAAAAGCACATGCATGGTACAGTACATCTAATGCATCGTTACATAAACGTGTAGGATAACTCAATAAACTCAGTAACAGGCATACAAGAAGAATCATGGTAAAGAGCCTTAAGCTGGGTTCTCATGTGTACGGAAACGGAAACGGCAAACGGAAACTTCAAAGACCCGTCAAGTAGTGAAATAGAAAGAATGTTTCCGCATGCCGTTTCCGTACACATGGAAACACTCTTTCTTTTCACTATATGATGGATTTTTTGCCGTTCCCGTTTCCGTACACAAGAGACGCCAGCTTTAGTGAAATGTGACACACATCTAATGTCACGTTGAGGCGAAATGCTGAGGGCCCAGGGCAAAAATTAATCTTTTGTACCTTTCTCTGTTTCTCTCAGTGATTCTAGCTCACCTTAATAAACACCCCAGCCCCGTCTTTGAAAAAAAATAAAATAAAATCTCACACTGTCCAATTACCAGAGCTAAACAAAGCCTGTTTGGCCAAGGCGGGTTTAAAAAAAAAAAAGATCTACAGTGTTTCTCGACCTCTCAGTTCACTTTACGCTTTAATTGGCTGACCAACCCACCCCCGGCGCCTCACCACCTCAAATCAGTATATTGTTATTACTACCATTATCAGTACACGTATCATTATTATTGTTATCGTACGCCGTCCAAAATATAGAGGTACACAATAGCCACAGGAAGTTATAAAAAAAAATAAAAAAAGCAAACGACGTACGATAATTCCCTAGTTTTCAATTAGCTTTCTTGTTCAACTTAACTATCTCCTCCCCCTGCCCCCCCCCGCCCCCCGCCACACACACACATATACACGCCACCCCCCTCCCCCTTGTTAGCAAGAAGAAACATTGTGAAAAATCCTACACTGTCCAATTTCTAGAGCTGGACATAGCTATAGGCAGTTAAGAAAAAAAAAACAAAAAACAAATGGCTTACAATAATTGCCTGTTAAATTTGAATAGCTCACTCCGTCCGCCCCCTTGCCCCCTCCCCTTTCTTGATTTGTGTACCAGTTTCGTGTTGTCCAGTTGGTAGAACGCGAGATGGTATGTACCCCGATGGCAATACAACAAGAAAGGATTTGCAAGAATTTTATACCGGAACTCGCTGGTTTAGAATCAAGGTGATCGGTTCTCATACCGAAGGTACCTGGTTCGATCCCCGGCCGATGTCGGCAAATTGATTTTTTTGGGGGGTGGAGGGCAGAAGGGGTATTCCTGTCCCTGATCCTATAGTAGGTAGGAACGAGCACCTAGTCTTCTCGGATAAGTACACAGACCTCGGTGGGCCTGTTGGCACTTTGCACGCACAGCTTAAAGATACCTTGACAGTTGAAAGACGAGAAGAGCAGGCCTGAACAAGGCCGCTGCTCCGGACAAAATTCTAAAAGACTCATCCCTACCACAAAAACACACACAGAAAGAAGAATAAGAAAAAACAAAATCAAGGAGAGTGAGCTGTAAATACAAAGAGCAGAGGCTGACCCAGGATAGAGAGGGATGGAAAGTGTTTGTTGGTGGTCTATACCCTGATCCAGGCTGAGAAAGGCACTGATGATGATGATGAGGGCACACCCCCCTAAAATAAAGACCTAAACACAGAAGTTTTCTATTTTATTCCCCATTTAAATCAAATTGGCTCATCACAATAAACGATTTCCCCCCGACCTTACCTGTACAGAACGGCCCAGAAACAGCAAATTCGAGACAAACAAATTAAATTGATCCCTAATTTAGGACCAAATTTACAAACTCTGGAAATGGAGAGGCCAATTTTAAAACCTCATTAATTTTTATAATGGATGGCATTTATATAGCGCATATCCATTTAAAATGCTCTATGCGCTTTACAGAAGAGACAACATATCAATCACAGAGCAGAATGGAGCGCCGGCGAAGCACAACTCACTACACTGCTTCTTTCTCTCTCCCTGTCTCGCTCTCTCTCTCTCTCTCTCTCTCTCTCTCTCTGCCTCTCTCTATCTCAGAGCAAATTGTAACGCAGCCTATTAGGCGCAGTTCACAACTCACAACTCATGAATGTTTTCACATAATCTCAAGATGTTATATCCCCCCCCCCCCCCCCGTTAAAACGTCAGTGACATTTTGAAGCCCTCCATAAACGGCAGTGAAATTAAAGACAATTCAGGGGAATTGTTCTTTTTTTCATGTGTGTGTGTGTTACGAGGTGGGTCCTCGAGTGTTACGAGTTCAAAGAAGGGTGTTACAGATGGGGATTACTGTGCTCGTGTTTTACGGGGATGGTTAATTATAAATTTACGTGTTCGACTGCATTTTTAATAAATATCGAGAGGTTTTAGAAATTACTCTGCCATACCATGCCACATACACTAATAACAATTTCGAGTAGGTTATATCAAGGACCTTGTAGGGCCACAAATTTATTACTTAAAATTCCTAACAATTTCGTCTATCGTTTACATATTAAAAGACAACATTGCAGCATCAAATGAAAATACTAAAATACATAACTATAAATCTCCTCTAGATCCTTAAGAGATTTGAAACTCTATATCATTCTGATTCATACACAGTTTACTTATTAATTATTCATCTTCAGAAATATAGACTGCCTACTACTTCACAAATGATATACTTAGGTCTCAGACGACAATATTAACTCATTTAACTGCTTATAAAGGATCAAACCGTCAAGACACACTGACGTAGTTAAGATAGATCTAATCTAGATCTGTTCTAGGATGGGCTGGCAATCCCCAGCCTCATCCAGACACATCAATTACAATTTACAAATGTGTATATCAGTCACTCTTTCTAGATCTTAATTGCAAGTAAAACTTTATGGTCTTGCATTCCTTTGGTCGCACTTCTACTGGAAAGTTAGGGTCAGATTCACATCATCTCGAATCATTTTGATGAAACTTACGATTGGTTCCCTGAAACGATTTCAGGGAACTGGAGAAAATAGCTGTGGATTATTTTCATTGTCTATCCAGGACATAGACATGACGTTAACAGTCTGTTGGTTCTCTCTGGCTGAACCCCTAGCCGACCACCTTCGTAGCTGGAAACTCTACATGGAAGTGAGGTAGCATAAAGATGCTCCCGCTTATCTTCTGCAACTCACGTGACTGCTCAAATTTGATTGGTGCATCCACTTCGAGCTCCGCTCGCAGCGCCAATAGATTCTATTAATAGTAACAGACAAAGTCAGACCTAGGATGTCAAAACCTTTCGCAAAGTCTCTACACCCTAAACGTTTTATGTACGAATTTCTTCACTCCTTATTCGCCCCGTCTTTCCCTGTTAAGGTACACCCAAACCACGGGGTCGAAAACTGCATCGTCACTGTTAATTTATCCATTCGTTCTATCCTGACCCACTTTCTTTCCATCTCTAAGAAAAGCGTTACAAAAACAAACTGTCCACGGGAATAGTTCAAGGACGTTTGCACTGGCTAAAATCAATGATGCCATGTAATAAACAATGCGTGACCTAGCACGGCAATTCAAATCCTAATCCTGACAGTGTGTGTGTGTGTGTGTGTGTGTCTTTTTTCAGAGTTCCTCACGCCAGAGTTGTCCATTTTCTAGAGCTACCTCAGAACAACAAACGTCTGGGTAGTGGCCTCTAAAATATCTCCAACGCCCACGCAGAGAAACACCCCTGCATTAAAAAACGTAGGCCGGTGACCTTTGCCAGGCTGACGCTGTCCTCCATATTAAGTCCGGCATCAAGGCCAGCGAGATGACGAAATAAGAAGCTAGGGGAAATTTCTATAGAAGCATTTTTCGTCTCGTCTGTTTATGGAAAAAGGGGGGGGGGCAGGAGGGGGGAAGGTCAGGACTATGAAGAAATCATATGACAAAAACGGCTGAAGGTCTATACACAGGCATGGGATCATTACTTATTCAACAAGCTTAATAAACCAAAACGCAGCCAGGACGTCAACTCCTTGTCGTCTGTGGAATGTCCAACCTGAAGGACTATCGACCAAGCAGTTATACTATCATGTTGTACTGGAAACAGTGGCGTAGCGTGGGTTGCCAGCACTCGGGGCAAGGAAAGTAATATTGTGGCCCCCTGACCCAGGGACCGTTAGCAATCCCTGAGTCCCTTCCACCAAGTCAAGTGTCGCACCCCTCGCACAACAGGCACATATTTGTATTTTAGGGAATGCTCTGAGACAGAGAGGTAGAGAGAGAGAGAGAGAGAGAGAGAGAGAGAGAGAGAGAGAGAGAGTGAGTGAGACAGGAAGAGAGAAAGAAGCAGTGTAGTGTGTTGAGCCCATCGCTCCATTCTGCTCTGTGGTTGACATGTTGCTTCTGTAAAACGCATAGAGCATTTTAAATGGATATGCGCTATATATATGCCATCCATTATTCGTTATCCATTATTCATGCAATTCAAGTAAAATCCATTTAAATATGCATGAAATTCTCCCCAAAAAGTGTATGTCATAACAGTCGACATTTGCAAAAAGAAAACTCGGCAGGGATTAGAAAATAGGTTTTAAAAAATACTTTGGCTCGATGAAACATCGAATGCTTTTGAGACATGTTTACAAATGGTTTAAGATGCCATTCTTGGCGAGAACTCAGCTTTGCGCCCCTAAGTTTTTTTTTTGTGCCAGGGGCAACCCCCAGAGTGGCCCCGCCCAACCTACGCCACTGATTGGAAAGAATGAAATGAAAGAACATCTCTGTTTACAATGGTATCCAAGGATACATGAACCAAAATTTAAAAAAATAAAAACAAAAAAGGGACGAAACGCAGACGGCCGAAAAATTAGAATGAAATAATTGGCTTTCATTAGCTGAGTCAGAATTTGATTGAGTCTAGTAGTAAAAGAATATTTTCAGAAATTGACACATCCCAGTTATCATTTCATAATTATTTCTTTCAATTTTATCAGTCGATACATTGTGCTATTATAATGATTTTAAATTTCCTACATGGACACTCAGTCACATGGCATCATTCAAAACGCATACACGGGGAGATATAAATTATTAATAGATTAACTGTGACGACATTTGCTGGGACTTTTTTCTTTCTTTTTTTTATGCTATACTCAGTGAATTAGATAATTTATAGTGTTATCAGCGGCCAGAGAGAAAAACAAAGTAGTGAATAATAAAAAAAAATAAAGAAGAAGAAAGTAGATAATGATAGCAATGCTGATGGAGATGATGGTGATTCATGCTGTTGGTAAAGTTTTAGGAAGTGTATATCCGTACAACACGTTGTCTGGATATGGACAGTACGTATCCGTACAACATGTTTACCAAAAAAGCGCGACTGGTGAAGGTTTGCTGAAAGAAAACTTGGTATGGTGTTCATGAATTTAAAGTGACAGCACATGGAATAGTCAGATGGACCTGGGGGCGTGAGGGTCTAGTCAGTTTATATCAAAGGGCGGTAGTCAGATTGACTAATCAGGCGAAAAGGGGTTGGGGTAGCCATTGGTGATCGACGTACACTCAAGTATATTATTAGCGCAGATCACGCAGTCTCCGAGCAGAAGTCGGATTGTTCTGCTACTAAGCCGATTCATATTTTTAAAAACTATGCAAATTAACAAGGTCAGTAATATAGTGTTCCGGTGTGTCTCCTACGTCATCGAATTGTGTGCGTTGTACGGATAATGCACTGTCCATATCAGTACAACAAAGTTTTAATGATAATATAATATAATTATGATGGTGATGATAAATGATAATAATAAGATAATAATAATTATGAGACGATGAATATAATTTAAGATTACGAGAATGATCGATGATGATTATGTTTAGGTGATGATGGTGATAATGATGGTGAGGACTAATCTGATGAGGACACTGATGATGATGACGATAATCATGTTGATACTGATGACCAAAGATGACAGTTCTGATATTGGCGTACATAGGTGTATCCAGCCTTTCCAAGTCAAACTATGGCAAAAAGAAAACAAATTGTATGTAGCCAAGGCTCCCTTTTCTTACTGCCATATTTTGACTTGGCTCTAAGTCTATCTGCGACCAAAAGGTTCTTCTGTGTTTTTTTGCTACAATATTTCGTCAAAATTTCCAAGGCGTCTTTCCTTGACCTTCCAAAACATCCTGGCACTCCAGACACCAGGTGACAGTTTTGATAGGTTATCAAACTATATGACCTGCCACATCCCCTCTTACCAGCAAACACTGCCGACTGTGAGTAGGTAATTCAACTGTCAAAACTACTCAAACAGGTCAGAAAATAAGTAGTTGCCTTGTCAACCGGATTACTCCGCAGACAAACAGAGCTAAGACCAGATCGACGTGGGATACCACCCGGCTACTTAATAGGTCTTATGTCAATGGTTCATGATCCGAGGGAATTTTTTGTGTGAAAATACAAAGTCGCTTTGAAACCTACGATGAAAAGGCGTAAGTGCATTCACACGGCTGTAGATGGCAACTCCCTTTTACCAAACAATTCTATGAAATCCTTGAAGGAACACTTTTTTTTTATTATTTTGATTGACGGGATGTATAGAAAGGTCATTTTATATATTATATATCTATAAAGAGAAGGAATAAATTTCTGCCATAATCTTTTTTTACCTCCTGCAGAGTCGGATTGTTCGCCCTTAAGGCGTTTCGTGACCGGTCCAGCTTTTAATTTTCCTTGTTACTTATTGTGTATTACAAATTTTTATTTATACTGACGTTCAAACACAGACCATTTTGCTCAATTTCCATTACCCCGACCATACTCACCAGTGCTGCCTGGTCTAAGGAATCGAACCCAAATTGCCAAATGGGAAACAGAGCCTTGAGACTTGAATGTGTGTGTGTGTGGGGGGGTGGGGGAGGGGCGCTGGGGCGGGTTAAAAGATTAGAGACCACTAGCCTAGCTAGAACCATCAGTTTGATGAAAGTTGTGTGTTTGGAGAGAGCACGTCCACACGATAACGGGTCTCATCGTACTAAGAAAATGCAAGACAATGGACAGAATACAGCACAATGATAGGGGGGGGGTGAGGGGGGGGGGAAGGGGGGGGGGGAGACCCAACCAGTAGTGCCCACCAACAACCCGCTCAGTTCGACGGATGGCCCGGTTGTTGACTATGTAGACGTGGAGACACTGACCATTCTCCCTCCACCCCCATCCCCCCACCCCCTGTTTTTTTATTAAGGGGTCAGTCGTCAGATATTGCGTCCACAGGAATTCCGTAATAGATTGAAGTTTGTATTGTCATAAGTTAATATCAAGAGAAATATTGCTCACATGAAGTAAGAACTAACACTCTCGGGAGAAGGAACCGACAGAAGATCTCCAGATCCCCGGCCATACCAATGGTTAGATCCTTGGCGTCCCTACACTGAACGGCTGGTAACGCACTGAGACAAGTCAGTTTTGTCTCGGTTTGAGTGTGAGAAGTGGACTGTGGAGTTTCACGACATCTCGCTCGCTGGCGAGACAGGAACAAAATAAATCTGACATGCTATTTTGGGATGCGTCAGAACAGAGTTGAATCAGCAGGAGGAAATAGGGAGTTCGCAAACTGAGCCAAAACTGACGCAAGACAGTCAATGATGACACAGTGCGCTGCGGGTCGAAGTGTTCCATTTTTGGGCGTGATAACAATCAAACCTCTAGAACAATGTTTCTCAAGGTGGCGGAGGGGGGGGGGGGGGGCTTCAGTTGAGGGTGATTAATATTTTGGTGGAACATGAGATTTCAGAAAGGGATGTAGGGATTCTTCATAGAAATCTTAAGGTATATATTAACTTAACCGCAAACTGTTGTTCGTTTATGTCGTGTTGGTTGTACATGGATTCAAACATCTTGATGAATCTGAAATAGCGTTTTATTTAAAGTTTATTTCAATGTATATATACTCAACATGTTAGTAGTTTTTCAGTATGTTAGTATACAAGTCTGATCATGGTGGGGCGCGTGTTTGGTTTTTTTTTTTTTTTGCTTTTGGAAAATTGAGATGGGGTGTGGGACTAAGCAGATTGTGAAATATTGGTCTAGAAGTTAGTCACACACGTTTCATCCAGCTCGATGACAACTAGGTTCATTGTTATTCGACATAAATAATGTCAATTGGAAACTCACAGTCACACATACACCCACACGCAACATAGCCTATTTGATTGACTTTGTAATTACAGGCAATGTTTGTACCCAGAACCA
>OZ007570.1:10011449-10016449 GCA_963931925.1 Onchidella celtica
CCCGAAATAAAATGACTGAAAAGGACAACAAAACAAATAACGGCAGTGAGAAAACATCTATTAGAAAAACACCGGAACTACAAGTACAAAGAAACAGCATCAGTAACATGGGATTGAAAGAAACCATACTAAAATATAATATAAGGACTCACGAACAGATAAACAAGGGCTGATGATTGCAAGAAAAAATCTGTATCAGAAAACACAAAATCTACCAAGAAACTGTAACGAAACACAAGTACAAAATTATTCATGATTGGAAGAAGCCACAAAAACGTTCTAATTTGTCACCTCATCTTCCACTCTGTTCACTGAGACTATGGATTTGTCAGCGTGGAATACTTGGTAGCGTCCAACATGCAAATTAATGTTCTTTCGACCAACAACAGTTGTAAGAATTCTGAATTATAGTCACTTAGCACAGTAGATCTTTAACTTCTGTAGCAGCAAAGCATTGGCCGGTGGCCTGATGGGTCAAACACAGGCTTCTCTACCCTTGAACTAACCAGAATTTTTCCATTTTTTGTTTGTTTGTTGTGTGATTCAGATCTAGAAAATGGTTTCGACCATTCTTTCAAATGTTCTGACATCCATATCTCTCTGTTTGAGAACAGGTGTTCAGATTCAAGGGAAAAGGGAATATTTTTCAGTAATAACTGAAGAGATCAGACCAGGAAGGGGAAGTGAAACGGAGAATTGATATTATGGGGAAAGAGATAGACGGACTAAGTACGGCAAGGTGGAACTATAAGATGAGACACTCCCTTCTTCGAACCTCCAAAAAAATCGTGCACACAATTTGCGCGCTGATCGGGCCGGGGCTCATGACACATTGGGTGAAAAAAAAATGCTTGATCCAATTGTTACGGTGCTACCGCGACTAAAAAAAAAAAAAGCCAGTTTTCCCACAGCCATTAAAGTTATAATAACAAAATAAGAGACGTCATCTAAGGCCTACAGCGATATCTGAACAGTGGACAAAATTCAGTATTTTCCCTGTTTGGCTTTGTAAAATACAGCTCTGTTCATGACATCTGCGCATTCATCGCTAAGTTGCGGTGCGAAATATGTGCACGCTAAACGCGATTGCTGTCTCATCTTATAGTATCCAGTATTTTTGGTGGAACTAACACGTTTTTCAAGTGTCGTTATTGTTTTAATATGCAATGACGTCATTTCCATTTTTAACCAACCAATAGAAACGCGCCTTTGTGTTGCCCTTAGGATATTTTAGTACAAGACCATATTTAAAAGGACACACGAATAACTAGAGCCTAAAACCTAAAAAAATAATAATTTCGAAGGTATTTGAGTTGTAAATGCTAGGGTGACTTTTACTCTGTCTGTCTATGTATCTATCTATCTATCTATATGTCTATCTATCTATCTATCTATCTATCTATCTATCTATCTATCTATCTATCTATCTATCTATCTATCTATCTATCTATCTATCTAGCTATCTATATGTCTTTCTATCTATCTATCCATCTATCTAACTATCTATATATCTGTCTGTCTGTCTATCTGTCTGTGTATCTATCTGTCTATCTATCTATCTATCTATCTATCTATCTATCTATCTATCTATCTATCTATCTATCTATCTATCTATCTATCTATCTATCTATCTGTCTGTCTGTCTGTCTGTCTATCTATCTATCTATCTATCTATCTATCTATCTATCTATCTATCTATCTATCTATCTATCTATCTATCTATCTATCTATCTATCTATCTACCTATTTATCTATCTATATATCTATCTATCTATCTATCTGTCTATCTATCTATCTATTTATCTATCTTTCTATCTATCTATCTATCTATCTATCTATCTATCTATCTATCTATCTATCTATCTATCTATCTATCTATCTATCTATCTATCTATCTATCTATCTATCTGTCTATCTATCTATCTATCTATCTATCTATCTATCTATCTATCTATCTATCTATCTATCTATCTATCTATCTATCTATCTATCTATCTATCTGTCTGTCTGTCTGTCTGTCTGTCTGTCTGTCTGTCTGTCTATCTGCCATGCAGAGTTTCCGTATACACTCTCCACCCCATCTCCTTTAATCTCAAGGCTTAATGCTGGGAACAAAAGATCCAGACATCCAAAATGTCAACATTGGCAGTGGAATGAAACAGTAGACAGACAGTAACCCGTGTATAGTATCTTGGTGGCGGAAAAGACATGGATTACTGGGGAATAGAGAGGGATATTGCGTTTGGTGTGAGATTTAAAAACGAAGAAAAGAGAATGATATAGGAAGGCGAAGGGATTCGTTGGTCTAGAGGGAAAGTGCTCGCCTCTTATGCTGAAAGTATTGGGCTCGATATCCGATCGGTGCAAGCATGTTGGAATTTTTTGGGGGAGGAGAAATTCCTGTACCTGAACCTGTGGTAGGTAGGCTCGAGCACCAAGTCTTCTCGGATAAGGACGAAAAACTCGGAGAGCCCGTGTGTACATTGCGCACGTTAAAGATACATTGGCAGTTGAAAGTCCAGAAGAGCAGGCTGTACAAAGGAAAATTGTAAAAAAAAAAAAAAAACTCATCCCCACGACAAAAACACACAGAAACAAAGACAAGAAAAATAAAATCATGAAAAGTGAGGTGTAAATGCCAAGAGCAGCGAACTTCATAAAATAAAGGTTTCATAATGCCAAGAGCAGCGAACTTCATAAAATAAAGGTTTCATAATGCCAAGAGCAGCGAACTTCATAAAATAAAGGTTTCATAATGCCAAGAGCAGCGAACTTCATAAAATAAAGGTTTCATAATGCCAAGAGCAGCGAACTTCATAAAATAAAGGTTTCATAATGCCAAGAGCAGCGAACTTCATAAAATAAAGGTTTCATAATGCCAAGAGCAGCGAACTTCATAAAATAAAGGTTTCATAATGCCAAGAGCAGCGAACTTCATAAAATAAAGGTTTCATAATGCCAAGAGCAGCGAACTTCATAAAATAAAGGTTTCATAATGCCAAGAGCAGCGAACTTCATAAAATAAAGGTTTCATAATGCCAAGAGCAGCGAACTTCATAAAATAAAGGTTTCACACGCAACTAAAGCAGAAGGTCTGGTTTTTATTGGGAGGTTTGGGGTGGGGGGGGGGGGGGAAATCATAAATGGAGAACAATTTGGGGGCAAATACGGAGCAGGCAGACACTCACTTGTTCAAGGGCACGCATAGATGGATTTTATGAACAGAAAAGGTCTATTGTCGTTAGTGCATTTGATAAAGAATCCTTTCTGTTTTACGATGAATAATCAACCCTTTTTGTTGTCATTAATAAGGCGATGAAAGAAAAATTGGAGTCTAAGGGGGTGATTACTGGAAAAGGATTGAGAACCACTGCCATGGTAGATAGCGTGACAGAAGTCTTCCTCCGCAAACATCCTGAACACCTCTTTCTGTCAGTCATCTCGCAGTCTCACCCTTAAAACAAGCCAGATGGAGAGAGAAGTGGAGAAGGAGGGATCAGGAAATGGCCGTTGACGAATTACGTGAGTACACAATCATCTATCAGCTGTGCTGTGGTCTTGAGTGTAATGTGCATGCAGTCATTCTTATCAGAAAGGGTAAAAAAATATCATTCAAATTTCCGTCTTCCTCATTCCCCTCACCCATCCCTTCACCCAGAAATTCATTCACCCATTCAATCACCCGTATATTCACTCATTAACTGATTAATTCCCTCATGCATTCACTCACTCATACATTCATCACATACTCCTTTGAAAAGCCAGGCATTTATTTCTCTATTCATTTTCCATTATTCTGCCCCCGGACTTTTCTTTCTCTCGCCTACATACTCCCTTCCTCGCAGTCAGCTAATCCATCTGGGACTTTCACAGACAGCAGTGTCTTCAATCACCGACAAGTTCTATGACATCAGTGGCCACCCAGACATATTGTGAATACTATGAGGAATTTCGTCCGTACGCAATCACCTCTTTTTCCCGCAGAAAATGTTAAAACGAAATATTGATTTGTCTTCCTTTTTTCTTTGCAATTTATGGTATCGCTTAGGTATTGCTTCTTACGCCAGGCTTTGATAAGTACGACTTACTGATAGACTTCATTTTCAGGACGCACTGGGTGCCCAGATACTGTATCCTCTACCCTCTACCCATTTGAAACACGTTGAGCACGTCAAAGACACTTTGCAGGTGAAAGACGAGAATAGCAGGCCGAACATGACCGTTGCCAGGGAAAAATTCTATAAAAATTACATCTACCACAAAAACACACAGAGACAAGAACAAAAAAATTAAAAATATGAAAAGTGAGGTGTAACTGCCAAGATTAGAGAATCTCCTAAAATAAGGATCTAAACACAGTCTGTCCACGCAGGCGAATAAAAAAAAAATAATCCCAGATCTCCCAGTTTATGAAAAATCACCAGCCATGAATTATGAGATTTCGCAGAATTTGAGTACAGATGGAAAGATGAAATATCATAAAAACCACAGAAAAACTGTGGGGTCGCAGCAGGGCTATAAACAAAGTCAAAATTGAGCAAAAAGAAAAGGTTGTATGTTGCGAAGCCCCGCGTGAGAAATAAAACCCAAACAGTACAAAGCAAACTAAAGAGAAGACAGAAAATGCATAAATTTTCGGCTTTCGCCTTTGTCAAGTGAAAAAAAACAACAAAACGAACAATAAAAAAAAAAGATGGAAAGATGACACACCGATTCACCAACAAAGAGCTGCAAAAGTACCACGACGAGAACTTTCCATCTTCTACCCCTATGGTCTCTGTCCTAACTTGGCATTAACGGAGTTTCCCACGGTCTACTGGTTTCCCAGACACTCCAAGCTTATTCTGGGCCACTAACACGACTTTAAGATAATTTTAGATGTTGTTTTTTTTTCTGTATAATTTTCTTGTGTTCGGTTAGTATTTTTTGTATTTTGTCATAATTATCTATCTATCTATCTATCTATCTATCTATCTATCTATCTATCTATCTATCTATCT
>OZ007570.1:10021449-10088949 GCA_963931925.1 Onchidella celtica
CTGGTTGAGGTTCAGTGAGATCCAATTGGTCAAAATAATGGTCCCGCGAGGTCTCATTGTACCTGAATGTTCTGAGGTCATGATGAAGCTAGAAAGCTGATTATGATCGGCTAGAACGCGCCTAGC
This sequence comes from Onchidella celtica, assembly GCA_963931925.1. NCBI lineage: Eukaryota > Metazoa > Mollusca > Gastropoda > Systellommatophora > Onchidiidae > Onchidella > Onchidella celtica. The sequence goes on from OZ007570.1 coordinate 10,021,576, forward strand.
CCTCATAAACAGAACGTGGCATGAAGGAAAACTCCCTATTGACTGGAAAAAGGCCGTGGTGACAGCAATCCCTAAATCAGGCAAAGATGGTACCGAACCATCACATTACAGGCCAATCTCCCTTACCTCTTGCATCTGCAAAGTAGGGGAGAGGATGGTTAACCACCGGCTGACCTGGTATCTAGAAGAGCGCGGTCTTCTAGACAGACACCAGGCGGGCTTCCGTAGTGGCAGGCAGACGATGGACCAGCTTATCCGATTGACCCAAGCGGTCAATAATGGTTTCCATAGGCGGGAGCATACGATCGCCGTATTCGTCGATCTCAGACAAGCGTACGATAAGGTGTGTAAAGGTGGGCTACTCCTTAAACTACTCAAGGCGGAGGTCAAAGGAGATTTGTACGGATGGGTAAAAGATTTCCTGCACAATCGAACAGTTCGCACCAGAGTGAACGGAGAGACCTCAAGCCAACTCACCATGGAGAATGGCCTGCCGCAAGGTTCAGCGTTAAGCTGCACGCTCTTTGCAGCTTACACCAGCGACCTTACCCAACACCTGAGATGCGAAAAAGCGATGTATGCCGATGATATGGTAATCTGGACGACAGGAAAACAGGTCCAATGGCTACAGCGAGACCTTAACCGGGACCTCGCGACGCTTGCCTGCTACTGCCGATTGTGGAAGATGGAGATAAACGTCGATAAGACCATTTATCAACTCTTCACCGACGGCAAACACGCCCAGAAAGCCACCATCACTCTTAAGATCAATGGCCAGACACTCAAGAGGGAAAGCGCACCACGATACCTGGGAGTTGAACTTGACAGCAGGCTCAACTTGCAGACGCACGTCAGCAAGCTCGAATCTGAGGCTAGGAGGCGATTAACACTGTTAAAAACACTCGCCAGTACCAAGTGGGGTGCCACTGGGAAGGTTCTCAGACAGCTATATCTAGCCTACGTCCGAGCAGGACTAGAATATAGCCTGCCACTGCAACCAATGCCCAGCGACCGAACGCTAACGGCGCTGGACCGAGTCCAGAACAGCGCCTTGAGACTCATGACAGGCTGCCTCAAAACCACTCCTACGAATGCTCTAGAGATCATGACCAATGTGGAACCACTGGCAACCAGAAGGGAAGGAAGCGTACTACAGCAGTACGAGAGGTTAAAAAGGCTCGAGCCGGACTATCCGGCGCGGGAGGCGATCGAAATCGACCCGCCACCGAGAATACTTCAGAAGAAGTCGTTCCTGGGCGAAGCCAAACGACTAACTGAGGAGTATGGGCTAGAACTAGACAGAATGCCCCTTCGGTTATGGACGAAAGAGCCACGCCACGCCTCCCTGAAACCCCCAGTGGTCAAAACCACGCTTCTAGACACAAATATGACTAAGGAGGTCAATCCCACGATTCTGAAAACGGCTGCTGGCGAAACTATTGACTCGTACCCAGCACACATGATTAAGGCTTATACTGACGGCTCGGCAGTACAGGCGACTACGAATGCGGGGTACGGAGCAATAATCTACTACTCTGACGGCACCGACACCGAAAAGATCTATGGGCTGTGCGGGGCGAACGGCTCCAACTTCGACGCTGAGGCGACAGCGATTTGGAGGACACTGACTACGGTTTTCAACGGCTTTGAAAACGGAACAGTATCGCCAGAAGATATTGTTGTGTTCTCAGACTCAAGGGCCACACTGATGGCCGTCCAATCGCTCAACCACAAGCTCGAGGCACATGGCGCAGACAAAATCAGGCATATATGCCACCAGATCATAAGTGGATACGGTGTCGAGGTCCACCTCCAGTGGATCCCCGTGCACATAGGAATCCGGGGGAACGAGGTTGCAGATAGCCTAGCGAAACAAGGGACCAGAGGCGAACAGACAAAGCACCCCACATCTTACCCAGAACCCCGAGCCAGAATCTGCGCTCACGGACGCAGGAAATGGCTAGATCAATGGGCAAACTCGGATAAAGGACGTAGGGTGTATCATAACCAAACCAAACCAGACATCAAAGATCCGATATTGACACTAGAGCGAAAATACGCGACAATTATACAGCGTATGAGGACGGGACAGGTCCAGTTGAACGCACATCTAAATCGTTTCAACCCACTCCGTGAGCCAGTATGCCGGCACTGCGGGTCCCCGCAGGAGACAGTCGAGCACATCCTGGCGGAGTGCCAAGGACTAAAACAACTCAGATCCCGCTACCTCCCAGATACCCCGACAGTCTCCAACTGCCTTTACGGGGCCGTAAAACAACTACAGAATATTGCCATATTCGCCATCGCCGTCACAAGTGAAAACTCGATCGGCCAGGGATGAGCAATAGAACGCGCCTAGGTTAACAGTTCAACAGATCTGCAGAGCAGGGCAAAAGTGTGCCCTCAGTGACCATACCGTTCAGGAGAAAGAAAACATTCCATATCTTGATGGCCCCATTTTTCATTGACTCGGGAACGGGTAGATGGAATTTGTTGGTTTCTTTAGTAAAACGGTGTTGTTGATGTACTGCCATTTGTATCATTCTGGTAGCTTGGTGAGTTTACATCGCTTTGAAAAACAGTGAACGTCTGAGAAAGGAGAGAGAAAGAGAAGAGAGAGAGGGGGAGAGGGAGCGAGAGAGAGAGAGGGGGGGGGGGAGAAAGAGCGAGACAGACAGACAGACAGGCAGACAAAGGCAGCGAGAAGAATGAGAGATGGAAAGACAGACTGCTGGAGAAAGAGAGCCAGAGAAAGAGAGAGAGAGAGAGAGAGAGAGGGAGAGAGAGAGAGAGAGGGGGAGAGAAAGAGAGAGAGAGAGAAAGAGAGAGAGCCAGAGAAAGAGAGAGAGAGGGAGAGAGAGAGAGATAGACAGACAGACAGAGCCATAATGAAAGAGCGACAGGAGGACATGGAGAGAGAAAGAGAGACAAGCGAAAGAGAACGGATTTCAAGTGATCGATCGTTTGAGAAAAAAAAAATATGGAAAAACTCAACATTAATCAAAACACTTTAAGAAACCCAACATGTCCAGGTCACTCCCGTTAAAGTAAAGAAAAAACTGATAGTTCTTGGATATCTGAAACCATATTGATAATGCAGTTAAGGCAGTGGTAAGAAACTCCTCCGGTAGAGCGAGGCAGATGACGATCTTCAGAGGAAGAGTGGATTCTTTCATTAGATGTTTCGGCCTTAAATTTCCTGATATCTTCTAGAACCCCGGCAAATTTGTCGCCAGGCTCTTCTTTGGGTTTGAACCCGTATGCGGGTTTCTGTTTTTTTTGTGCAGTTGTTTTATCTATTTTGCCAAAACTGCCACTGGTTGTACGGTATAATTTTAGGCTATATGAATTTAGTGTTCATTTCTTTTACACCGAATCCAGCAGGACGTATTTCCGCTGTTGTTGCTATTTCCTTAAGGGCACTTCTAATTTTTCCTGCCACCTAGATTGAGTTCCTTCAGAAGAGTACATTGTTGAACCGACAAATCCTCTTGCTCCTACTTCCACGACGAATATGACTTCATTCCGGCATTCCTTAGATCCCTCAGGGGAGCCTGGTACTTGGCCACTTTGTATTCGTGCTGCTCCTCCATGTTTATTTCGTACGAGACCGTTAACTCGATTAGGAAGTATGTCTGAGATTTCTTTGAGCTGTGTCTGGTCTCATGCCGGAGTTTCTTACTAGCTCGGGATAATGGTTCCATCCTTGCCACTTTCCATTCAAATGGCTTCGCCAAGTAGCCCGCGTGCAAAGGAACAGCAAAGTTTATTGGTGTTGGTATTGCTGGATGCCTGCATGAATGTCTTTGTTCTGGATTTGTCGGATTTCTGCTCTGCCTTTTCTACTTCTGATGCAATGGTCGTTGCCAGAATTTCAAGGACACGATTGTGTCGCCAGGTGTATCTTCCGCAAGTTAATATGACCTTGCACCCAGACAGAATGTATTGCACTGTTTACTCTCAGTGAAGAGTGGCAAATTTTCCTGGTGGCCACAAAAGGTTGTGACAATGACAAGAATAATTCAGAAACTGTTGAAGAAATATATTTTCCTGTGGCTATTGACAGCTGTTCACATTTTCACTCAAAAATGTGAAAGCTGTTACTAACCACCTGTCGCGTCACTCAAGAACCGAATGTTTAGGCTTTTATTTCAGGAGGTTCGCTGCTCTTTCCATTTACACTTCACATTTCTTGTCTTTAATTTTCTAGCCCTCGTTTCTGTGTGTATTTGCAGTAGGGATTAGTTTCTTTTTAGAATTTTGTCGGGGCCTTGTTCGGCCTGCTCTTCTCGACTTCCAACTACTCAGGTACCGATATCTTTAATAAGATAAGATAAGATAAGATAATATAAATTTTATTCGTCCTTGTACAAGGAAATTTGTTTTGATCATTGAATACATAACAATATAGTTACAGAAGCAGAAAGTATGATACATAGCGCGCACACACACATATATACACACACACTGATAAATTAACTAAATTAACAAAATTAACAGTGCACACAATATGCTTCCCTAACTAAAACACATTGACCTGACACGCAGGACATAATTCAACTGTGCACAGATTACGATCAAGATGACGACATTATTGTAACATCCTAGTTGATGATGGAATAAACGATTTAAAGTAGCGCTCAGTTTTAGTTTTCTTTGACAACAGCCTTAAACTTCTTACAGATCTTATATATTCCTTGTTCAGGGGATGTGCAATGTGCACACGAGCCCTCTGAGTTTTTGGTCTTTATCCCAGAGACAAGGCATTCGATCCTACCTACCAAAGGATCAAAGCTAGACACCCCCCACACCCCCACCCAAACTTTCCAATATGCCTGCGGCGGCCGGGAATCGAACCCGGTACCTTCGGCATGAGAGGCAAGTACTTTGCCTCTAAACCAACGTGTCCCACATGACAGATGGTTACAATGACAACAATATTTCAGAAACTGTTGAAGAAATCTATTTTCCTGGGGCGTTCAGCAACTGTTCATATGTTCACGTAAGAACATGAAAACTGTTACTAACCACCGGCCGCGTGTTTCAAGGACTGAGATTCTTAGAAACTTATTCATATCTATTTCCTCAGTAGTAAAAGAGCGATCTTTTCTTGGGAAAATTCTGAAAAATGGGAATTATTTAAATACAAACAAATACCTTTGGTGAATACCTTTGCTGTGGCATAAAACTCCTTGCTATATTTCACCGGACCTTCCATGGTATACAAAATATTGCAGCCTCTACAGTATTCTGCGTACAGCAGATTGATATCTACAATTCCAAAGGCTTAGGATACTGGGTCAGTACATTCTCATTCAAGTTATACCAGGAAGTATGTATGTAAAGAAAGTATTCACTATTGATCTACTTACACTGCGAGACATGGGAGGCTCCGCGAAACCACTGTTAGCATGGAGCAGAGAGTAGGTCCTGGCGGTAAACATTACCAGTCTGTACATGTCCAGGCGGAATAAGAACTTACAAAAGTATCAAAACAGTTTCAACCAACCCCAAAACATGAACCTGGATTCGCCATTTGGCAGAAGTGGTTGCTCTCTATGAATACATACTCTCTGGTTATACCGACTGCGTCTCTTAAACTCGGCTTTTGCGAACAGAAGTTCTTGTTGGAGAGCTGCGGTTGAGAAGGAGCTAAAAAAAAAACGATTTACAGACTGTTAACATCATCCTCCAATAGATGAGATTTGTAAGATAATATGTGTGAACACGGGTAGTTGAGCCAAAATACATGAAAGACAACACAAAAATATGCTGTGTTTACCCACTGGTAAAATTAATATAAGGGGAAGTGGGGGTGGGGGGGGGGGGGGAGATCTCAGAGATGTTATGGATGTTTTCCTAACGATTTGACAGCCTTGATGTTTATTATCGCTTTTATCTCTAACATGAAATAGTTATAATAAATGTATGAAAAAGTAAACAAAATGTGTTTTATGCAAAGGCAGTAAGCACCGTCAGTGAAGAGGCAATCTTAATGATGAAGCATGTTTACGTTTTTGGCGTAATGCACTGTTAGAAGAAGGTTTTCCAGTTTGAATGATTTTTTTTTTCTTCTGTAGGCCTATTTCATCTGTATTCTGCTGATAGAGTTACTATGTGATGTTTGAGTACTGACAAGCAGTCAGCGAATGGAAGAACTTGTGGAAATCCCCAAGTTTATCAGAGACAGGAATTTAATTAAACCATGTCACTTGAAATTTTCCTCTTTGGCTATGGCATGACTGGTACTATTTAGCTTACTGATGATTCCTTTCCTCATTGTAGGCATGATTACCATAACGTATAAATGGAGCACTATTATCATAGGTTTCCTCTCTGGCCATAAGAAAGACAGCTTGTACATTGAGTAGCAAAGTGTAGTGTGATCTAGTAATATCGATTACATTATTGTCCGTGGATCATTCATGCAGGATACTGTTCTAATTAGCACCAGGGGAGAGAAGCTTGTTAGTGTAGCTTTGTGGGAGTTATCTTTCGTAATCATTACGAGCACACTTTTAGAAACAATAATTTGATCAAGATCTTATCAAAGCTAGGGCTGGCGATGTTTTCTATAGAAATGTCTTATAAACAATAGCAAAACAATAGCAGCGCCGCTTGAAGTGAGTTTACAACACGATAGGACAGCGGCTGTTGAAAGCTCCTACGTGATTGTTATCACAATGCACGCTGTTGAGGACTCCCTGCAGTTAGCACGTAGACCAAAAAACACCGCTTGCGTAAATCAATGTTGGGTGATAATGAACAATACGAAAACACAAAAGCTTGTGTCGCTATTATTTAAAAATCCAAGAAAACCTCTGTGATACCAACAGACTCGAAAACTCTTCAAATAATCTTTCTGAAATTTAGCACGAAGAAGATAAAGTAAGATAAGAATCATTAATCCCATGAGGGAAACTCTCTTCATTGAGCGTTTAAGAGCACATAATTATCGGGTACGGTAAATCTATCTTACTCAGCATTACATACATATCACAAGGAATGAAATTGTTGCGGATAATAAAGGCTATACAAGGACACAGTGTTAAAATTTGTATTTGTATTAAATATTAGTACACTACTTTAATCCCATTTGGGAAATAAGCCGTTGTGTCAGTGCACCCAGTCACAACTGGAGCAGGCACGTCGTCGCCACAGTGCAGCGCCGGTCGGCGTTTTTTTTTTGTTTTTTTTTAGGTGGGGGAGATGAGAAGGAAGGGGGAGGAATTGGTAAAAATGAATTTTATTTGATTTTCCCCTCGCAGTAGCGTGTTTGGCCTGCTCTTCCCGATGTCCAACACGGCCAAGGTATCCTTAACGTGCACAACGTGCATACAGACCCTCCGAATTTTTTCATCCTTATCCAAGAAGACTAGGTGCTCGATCCTACACCCCACCCCCAGGATCAGGGAACGAAAATATGAGAAAAATCCCAAACTTCCAACATGCCTGCACCGGGCGGGTTTTGAACCCATTACCCTTGGCATGAGAGGCGGGCACTTTGCCTCTGGACCATCTTATCACATTATCACGTCAAACAACATGGATGAAAAGCTATGCATGCTTGTTCTCCTGAATAATTGAAGGAACATTGTTAGCTGAAGTTTAAAATGAAAACTGAATGACAGAAGGAAAAAATGCCGACAAAAAGGGAAGAGAAGGTATATAATAGACACTTATTGCTGGAACGAGCATTTGAAGTTATCGAAGACCAACTTCGTGCATTTGTGAATAAGCGAGTGATGAATAAAAAAGTAAATGCTTAGATGAATAAATGAGAGAGTAAATGACTGTGTAAGCAACTGACTAAATGAAAAGATGAGTGTGCGTATAAGTGAGTGAATGAATCAATGAGTGATTGGGTGAGCGAGTGAGTAAATGAATATGTGAATGAGAGAAAAAGAGGAAACAAAAATATAATAACCTGGGTATTTTCAAGGTGTTATATTCTACAATTATGTAATTATAAACAAGAGGAAAAGAGGAATTTCGCTTCGGGTCAAAGCACCTGCAATCCCATTGTCAACGTCTTCATAGGTTGTTTTTTTTTTCGAAATAACAACATAGTTCATCTATTGTATTATTATTTCAGTAACTTGCCACTTTTGGCATGACTAACTGACCAAACTCTACACTCTTCAGGCCTTAAATTTGGCAGGAAGGTGGCAATTGAGATAAGGAAGATGATGGCTATAATTAAAAGTTGTTTACTCCAAGCATGTATTTTAAAAAAATAATAGTGTTTATTGCTATGTAACATCTGTATTTTTGCTTGTTTGTTTCGTAATATATATAGTACCGTGCATGTCATAAAAGTAACCGTATCAAGCGTTCAGTTTGGTGCGTAGTGTTCTGGTGCGCATGAGTTCTGAAGCAAGACTGTAGTTTATTATTTTTCTTATGTGAGAGAGAGAGAGAGAGAGAGAGAGAGAGAGAGAGAGAGAGAGAGAGAGAGAGAGAGAGAGAGAGAGGGAGAGATAGAGAGAGAGAGGGGGCACATGATTGTTTATTCCGGGCAATGCCCGGTAGTCATCTAGTACTCTATAATTCATGTATTTTTCCCATTGTATCTATGAACAGTATCATGATTTGAAAAAAGATGGAAGATGGATAGGAACGATTTGACTGCGAAAAAACCGAGTTCGGAACAAAACAGGACGTTTTCAACAAAGAAGTATTGCTCCCTCAAAGGAACTTAGAAAAGATCTGACATTAAAAATGAATTCTTAAGTATGACGTTACTTCAGTTACTCTGCTGGTAGAAATACAGTGCAGTTTTAATAGCACCATTAACATTTGTTAACAAATCTGTAGACAATTAATTTGCTAAGCGAGTTATCTCAAAACCTTGTCTTCCTGTTATGTCCTTCCCTTACTTCAATCCTCTCACAGCATTTGGACCTTACAGTACTGAAAGATTGCGCATGTAAAGTAGTTTGCCGCAGTAGTAGCAGTAGCAGACATGTGGTAGTGGAATTGGAATTCTCGAGCTGCCACAGATGGTATAAGGATGAGGGCGGAAGTTCTATTTGGCTAGTAGGGGAGAGGCTGTTCCTATAGCCTAACGTAATACATTATTTGTTTTGGCATATGCCAGGAAACATTAGTACCTGCGGTTCGGAATAATATGTCATGTTACTTCATTACCATCGGCCCCGGGTAAATACCAGGCAAGGCATTGTGGTGGGAGTGTCATCGTCCATGTGAAAAGGGCGGGTGGGTGGTTATAAATTTGCATTGTAGTGTTCAGGGCGGACACGTGCTGAACACATCGTATCGTGAGAATAACAAGGCTCTATCTCCACTTTTTAGCTCAACTGAGTTCCACACTACACACTATTTCTACGGGCCTTCTCCATTGCACGTCAAAGTTTCCAGCGGATTCGGTGAGTAATTTTAACAGTATTGCTAAAAACAAACACTAAAAACTTGCCGTATTTCTAAAGCTATGAGCAAATGAAACTTCAGTGATAAATTTCTCAAAAGTTAACAGAAGGGAGTTACAACCTTGTCATTCTGAGGAGACGACACTGTCAAGTAAACAGACACGGGTCGTCATGGCAGCAACCACAGCGCGTACTGTGGACAAACATTAATTGTTCTGTACGAAGCTAGTGAGCATCAATGCCATCGCCCTGCTTTTGTTCGCAGCTTTAGTTATAAAAAAGGTACATGCGCCTTAATGACTCTCATCAACGCTTTTGGTGGAGATACGAAACACATCATCTGTATCCATTATTAAAACCCTTGGATCCCTGCGAAATAACGTGAAGATGGATTAACGTTTTTGCCTCTGAAATCTTTTAGATAATGACTCTTCGGAGTATAATAATTATAGCCAAACTATTCCCCAAATAGAATTTTTGTTCCTAACAACTATTCGGAGCATACAGCCAGAACATTCTCTAAATAGAACGTTTGTTCCTAATGACTACTCGGGGCATGCAGCCAAAATATTCGCAAAATAAAACGTTTATTCCTAACTTGTGGCCAATTATTCGGAGAGAAGGTGAAGAAGAAGAAGAAGATGCGCAACAACAACCACTGAACACTTATTTCAGTCACGTCACCAAAGGACACCTAGCACCGGTATTTACGTCTTTATTTTAAGAGATTCACTGCTCTTGGCGCCTATACCTCACGTTTCGAGGTTTTATTTGTCTTGCTCTTATACCTGTGTGTTTTTGCAAAGGGGATTAATTCGTTTTTTTGTTTTTTTTCAGAATTTTGCCCTGGTAGCTTCCTAATTCGGCCTGCTCTTCTCGACTTTCAACTGCCAAGGTACCTTTAAGGTGTGCAACCTGCACAACGGGCCCTCGGATTTTTCGTCCTTATCCGAGAAGACTAGTTGCTCGATCCTATTTACCAACATGCCTGCAGCGGCCCGAGATCGAAACCGTTACATTCGGGCATGAAGTTCGAGCACCTCGCCTCTTGACCAACGTAACCCCACACCAGTGGACAACTTGTTGTGACTAATTAGCTAAATCTAACTCCAAGCCTGGGCATTAAAGCTTTGTCGTAAACTACTGTGCAAGCAAAGCCCCAATTTGGTGACACAGCACAAACAGACACCCAAAACCTTTCGTTTTATGTATTTTTGCTTTTCTTTCTTTCCTGTTCTTTCTTCTTGTCTTTCTCGCTTTCTTTCATTCTCTTTCCTTAAGCGTTTTTTAGAAGACTTGAAGATTTATTGTCACTAGTACTTGTATTTGGGGCAGTCCTCCTACTGCTGTAGAATGAAAATAGACCTCTTGGTGTTTTACCACTATAATTATAGTGATAACGTTGCGTCCAGAATAAATAAATAAATTGTGGCGGACTAGCAATCAACCAAGACAGGAATTGTTACAATACTTGCTCAAAACAGTCCTTGATGGTTACTACCCGTCTATATGTGCCCTACACACTTTTCAAATATAATTTTCTCAGCTTGTCACACTCATGACAAATAACGTGGAGATAATGACAATCACAGCAACAACAATGCAAATCACGTTTAACTGAGGTTACTCTGGTATCATTAGCTCCCCTTTCCCTTATTCCAGGTCACATTAAAATATAACAGTTCGATACTGATCAGCCAATTCGGCAAAAACATTCATCTCAAGCACGCAAAAACTATATTTCCCTTGCAATCCCCCCCAAATTATAAATGTCAAACATTTTAGCACACTACACTAAATAATAGACATGATAATTTTTTTGTCCATGGCTAGCACTCCAGTACGTGTTCAAAGTGAAAGAAAGAAAAAACTCCAAAGAAATTCTACAATTTTTCTGTTTCATACACACAAGATCATGTTCAAGGAAATGCAGCTTAACCAGGCAAAAACATCATAGCGACAGGTTTAATGACGCTGTCTGACGTGTTTTTGCCTTCTCTTCCGCCTTTCTTTTTCTCTTCTTTTCTTGTGTGTCATTCCGTTTTCACGCTTTGGCTCACCCAGGTGTAATTTCGTCCATCCGAGCGATTGTTTAGGCGGGCAGGAATAAGTGTACACAGGAAGGATGGTGTTACGGTGACGTAGTCCAACTGAAGAATGTTTTTTCCAAAACTGGGTAAGTCAAATTTTGCAAGAATTATGCCCACTCCAGATAATACTTCATAATTAGTGTAAAGGCCTGTTTACACTGGTAAGTTTTAGGAATAGGAAAAAGGAATGGGGGACTGTGTGGGAAGAACTCTCCTGGCTTTCCGTCTTTTGTTTTCCGATTTCCCATGCCCCACGCTAAGTTTCCAAGACAAACAAACAAAAACCAAACAAAAAAACAGAAACGAACGCTTACGATGGTCGGACGAAGTTTGTGTACAGTGTTTTTGCAAGAGATTTTAGACATTATTATTATATTATATAATTAGCTGAGTTCCCGGCCCTGCCCGGGATAAATCGATTTATTAGTTTTAGTTCTGGGTGATTATTATGGACCGGCTTCATTTTGCCTGTTCCTTTAGCTTTATTTTATTTTAGTTTGTTTGTTTGGTTTTGGATACGTTTTACTGCTCTCTGTTTGCGTGTTGACGTCCTGCGCGTCCCGCCAGCATCCGTCAATTTAATGGCTATGATTTGCGCACGGGTTAGTTTGTTTGCACATCGCAGGAAGTGATAACGTCATGTGTTAATGGAAAAGAAAATCTAGATCTATATTAATAAAAGTGAAACCTTACGACAATTGCAGCGCACCTTTCGCTACTCCTCTGTTAATGCTGATTCGGTGGCCCTCAGATTTTATACAACGCTTAGTATAGACTGTCGTCGTGTCCCCGGCACAGAAAATAAAAAAATAATTAATAACTCGCAGAACGTTTGTATTAGTTGCTAGGTTGCGACACATTGGCGTTCGGTCTATTTTTTCTGCAAAGTAATGTAACTAAGATTGGTTCCGGTATAGACTGTATATGGCCTTTAGCGTCTTTACAGACGGTCTTAGCAGCTAGAATATTCACTTTCATTTTGACTGACAGCTTCTCTCGTGGCTTATTCTACCAATGTTTGACCCGAGAGTGCGATGGCAGTGATTGCAGGTCAGTCTTTTGGGTTCACTTTGGCGAGTGTTTTCATTCCGCCTCTGTCGTTTTGTCAGGTATGTTTCTTTTGCCTTGAAGTCTATTGCGAGCGTGCCACTGCGCAATTTTTGTCTTTATCTGCTTCGATCATTTGCAAGGTTCTCCCATTCATTGGGGTCGATGTTGAATGCTTTCATCGTGACCTTGCAAGTGTCTTTGAATCGCAGATGTGGCCTACCTCTGGGTCGGTTGCCAGTAGCAAGTTCCCCGTAGAGAATTTGTCTGGGGATGCGATCATTTTCCATACGGTGGCGATGTCCAAGCCACCGCAGTCTTTTTTTGCCTAGGAGAGCCTGAGTTGATGGAATGTTGGCTCTGCTCAGAACTTCGATATTTGAGATCCTGTCTTGCCACTTGATCTTGAGAATTTTGCGTATAGACTGTATCACACTCACAAAACAACTTCCGGTTAGGACTGGTTTGAATGATGAGATTGAGTTCTAAGACTATCAAGTATAAAACTGTGTGTGTTCTCAATGTGCCTAGACTGGGAAAAAGAAAGGGTCTGGAATTGGGAGATTGACGCTGCAGGGCCAAAGGTACAGGTTTGTGTTTTCAATATTATTCCTAGGAAAATATTATAATATTTCTTTTCCATTAACACAATATGGCGTTATCACTTCCTGCGATGTGCAAACAAACTAACCCGTGCGCAAATCATAGTCATTTGACGGATGCTGGCGGGACGTGCAGGACGTCAACGCGCAAAGGGAGAGCAATAAAACGTATCTAAAAACAAACAAACAAAAATAAAATAAAGCTAAAGGAACAGGCAAAATGAAGCAGGTCCATAATAATCACTCAGAACTGAAACTAATAAATCGATTTTTTATCCCGGGCAGGGCCGGGAACTCAGCTAGTAATATATTAATATGTTCATAGGCATACTTATTGAAAACACAAACCTGTACTTTTGGCCCTGCAGCGTCAATCTCCCAATTCCAGACCCTTTCTTTTTGCTAGCCTAGGCACATTGAGAAGACACAAAGTTTCATACTCTCATCATTCAAACCAGTCCTAACCGGAAGTTGTTTTGTGAGTGTGATACAGATACCGGAAGCAATCTCACTTACGTACATTTGCCGAAAAAATAGATTGAACGACAATGTGTCGCAACCTAGAAACTAATACAAACGTTCTGCGAGTTATTAATTATGTTTTAATTTTCTGTACCGGCGACACGGCGACAGTCTATACTAAGCGTTGTATAAAATCTGAGGGCCACCAAATCAGCATTAACAGAGGAGTAGCGAAAGGCGCGCTGCAATTGTCGTAAAGTTTCACTTTTATTAGTATAGATAGATTATATGACCTGCAGAAGGAAGCACTAAAACGACATAAACAAACAATGGTTTATCAATACAGTTGTTAAAATACACTATGAAATTGAGATTTCTAAACAAAATGCCTACGCCCCATCCCGAAGTCCCAACCCCCACCCCAAAAATATTACCACGCCATGTAGGTGGGCCGCCCCCCTCCCCCCCACCCTCCCTGATAAACACTGCTCTATACCTTGCATTCTGCAATACACTGGACAACTTTGCTGAGCCACGTATAACCCAAATGTCCTCACTTCGAATTCTATTATTGGGCCTGTTAAGCTCCCCTCGCCTTTGAGACACAGCGTGTCTAAATCTAGCACTGGCAACAGTATTATCACATTCATTTATCTCAGTCTTCGTGTCATCCCTCATCCAAAAACACCACAGGAAATCGATAGAGATAGCAATGCTAATTGCTAGATTAATAATGAATGGCACAGTACACGGGGTAAAAATGACAGTGAAAGCTATTGTTTTCTAGGTGGTATTTCAGATAACGGACAATAAACCCGGGGGGCTAGAGCTCTTGCTTTTAATAATTGAAGGGATTAGGTTTGCGCAATGCTGGAGTCCACTCGGATTCCAAAACAAATCGCATTGCTGAGCATAAAGATTAGTTAAGAGAGTCTTATATGCAAGGCACTTCAACCCAGGACTGTTATCATTAGAGTGTGTGGAGCAGCACCTTGATAGAGATGACATTTTAAGAGGCACCTCGTCCTACGGAAGGCATTATTTTGCCTAGCACATGTACATCTCAGTTGTCCCTTTTTGTGTTACTATGCCCGTGTATGTCTCAGATAAAAAATATAAAATAATGATAATAATAATAATTAATGGAGTACATTTCTAAAGCGCCCTGTCTTCACAAAGTTGACCCAAAGCGCTTTAGAATGAAATAGTAAGAGCCCCCCCCCCCCCTCCCGTTCCCTCTCTCCCACCGTCTCTCTCTCCCACTCGCTCACTGTCACTTTCGCTCTCCCACCGCTTCCCTCTTCCTCCTCTTTCTCTTTCTCTCTCTCTCTCTCTCTCCCTTCCCTTTTTTCTCTCTCTCCCACCCCCCCCCCTCTCTCCCCCTCTCTATCTCTTATGTATTATACTTATACTTTTATGCTGTACAGAAAATACAAGGCTTAAGGAAGTCGTTAATAATGGCAGCAATATCTGTTATTGGCTCAGTGGTGATTTTGAGAACCTAAACCGCAGCTTGATGCGGTTTGAAATAGTGAATCAAAGTGGTTTTGCTTTGTTTGACTGTGATTGATGTGTTTTTCAGTGTTCAGTTTGTTGTGGAATGCATGCACGGTTTAGCGCAATGTTTCTCGAGCTGTGTGAGTCTGTGGGGAAACTGGGAAAGTGAAAGTGGTTTCAGAAAATAATGCGGTCAAAACATTACATTGCACCCAAGGGACGATTTTCTCTGGGTGATACGGTGGCTTTAAATGAGCAGCCAGCGCAGGCTCATTTTGTAATCAAGTTTCACACATAATGACGTTTTTTGCTGTCTTCTTTGCATTTGCAAATTTTGTATAGTCCATTTTGCTCATATAATTATTTGTGTTTTTTGTTCTTTCAAGATCGTCTTTCCTTTGCTGCGGGCCCATTTTCCTTTTGGAAAAACAACAACAACAACGCCAAATCTCCTCCTATTCTGCGTCATGCGGCTTAACGCTTGCGTTCATGTTTTAACAATGTCATAATGTTTACGACTGACAGACAGATCAAAAGAGCTGATTGGTGGGCTAGACAATTGAACACATTAAAAATCGTTTTCCTGGTTCGAAAGAAGTAAAGACATGATTAAACGAGTTAACCGTTGCTGTATTGGCTTAGGGTCAGGGTAGTTTTCGCGGATTGATATTGGCGGGCTTGAGAAGTAATTGCAACAATCATTTACCTGTTAATTATTCACCAAGTATATAATCCTTTTTTAGGTCCTTATTTTAGGAATTTCGCTGCTCTTGGCATTTATACCTCACTTTTCTTGCTTTTAGTTTTCTTGTAGTTGTTTCTGTGTATTTTTGTGGTACGGATTTGTTTCTTAGAATTTTACCCCGGCAGCGGCCTTGTTCGGCCTGCTCTTCTCGATTTCTCAAAGTGCACAACGAGCGCACGGGCTCTCCCCGTTTTTCGCCCTTATCCGAGAAGACTAGGTACTCTGTCCGACCTACCATAGGATCAGGGACTGGAGTTTTTCGACCCCAAAAATGTCAACCTGCCTGTACCGAGGGGGAATCGAACCTTCGTTACCTTCGGCATGAGAGTTGGGCGGCTTGCCTCTAGACCAACGTGTCCCAAGTATATAATCGTGAAGAACGAACTTAAAGAGTTTCCAAAGTTACCTACAATAATTTAACACATAAAAAAGATAATCCTATGAGGCCAGCATGTATTTTAAGCATTTGGCAACACATTTTGAGGACATGGATTTTTTGGGTCTGTATTTGGCCATCATTTGGGGATTACGGACTTTAAAGGGCCCGAACTCACTATCTACAGGTAGAAATAAGATGAGACTTGGCATGTATACTCACAAATGAATAATTTATGAGATGGTACAAAAATCTAAATTTGACAATTTCACATAGTCCCATTTTCTCAGAGCCGGCCTCATATAGGATTATATTGGTCATATCCCAATTACTTAGCCCGGCCCAGACGTAGTTTTCTAGAAACTTCCTCAGTGTTGCTGCTTTTCTGGCCTATTTTCCACTTTCGTCTTATCATCGTTTTTCTTTGTTGGTTTGCCCTATCGCTGTCGGTAGAGAGGTCGAGACGAAGCAGCAACTGCTAGCTGAGCAATTACCAAATGATGAAGATGTATGAAGCCTGTAGCTATAAGATGATTGATGAAACCATACCCCATGTCTACTTCAGCATTCCAGCACTCGACCCCTGGACGGCTACTCGCGTAAACACAGTTACACTCAGGCACTGCTTGT
Source organism: Onchidella celtica (assembly GCA_963931925.1). NCBI lineage: Eukaryota > Metazoa > Mollusca > Gastropoda > Systellommatophora > Onchidiidae > Onchidella > Onchidella celtica. Next base: position 10,038,414 of record OZ007570.1, read on the forward strand.
GCTGGTACGAGGCCGTTCACAGAGTGGTTTTATTGTGGTCTCCTGGGTGGTCGGTGGGTGTTACTGGCTTACTGGCATTCTTCTGATTCTGTCCCCCTAAGCCCCCCCCCCTTCCCCCACCCCTACACACACCCCAACCTCTCCTTCAACCCCTTGTGAATGTCACAATCCTTAGATATATCAAACTTGTCTCTGAATGTAGTGGTCGTGGTGGTGGTGGTGGTGGTGGTGGTGGTAGTAGTATATAGTAGTAGTAGTAGTAGTAGTACTAGTCGTAATAGCATTTGCTGCGGCAGCAGTAGCATTAGTAGCAAATGTGGTAGTAATAGTAGTAGTAGTAGTAGTAGTAGCAGTAGTTGTGGTAGTAGTAGTAGCAGTAGCAGTAGTGGAAGTAATGGTAGCAGTAGCAGCAGTGGTCGGTTCAGTAGTAGTGGTAGTAATAGTAGTAGTCGCGGTAGTAATAATAAATGTGACAGTAGTAGTAGTACCTGTAGTGATTATAACAATAAACATGACAATAACAAAGTTTCGCCTAGATTAACTGCACCTGAATTCAGAAAATTCTGGAATTCCTCGCATTAATTTCGCCTCCTCCTCACAATTTGTCTTGTCAACACATTCTCCTTCTCCCGTTCCTCAGGGAAGAGAGAGGAGAGGGAGGCTGGAGTCTGAAGAGGCAGCCTTTACTACCTGAAGTGATAGTTCAGTGGTTGCTGTTGAGAGGATAAATGGTACTCGAAGTGCGTAGTTGTAGTGCTGTTGATTGATGGCCCGAACGGCGTGTGGTACGGTAGAGACGGATGCTGACGTTGGTGCTGATGAGGGACTAGTTTAACCTGCTCCAAGCTATGGCAGTGTCGCTGACCTCAGGCGGAGTTGAGAGCCAGATGATACAGTCAACACCGAGATTATGCACGAGGGAAAACAACGCATGCCTGACATGCACCTAGTCATAATTACATGCCCGTGGACTGAGGTTTGCAATAACTTGAAGACACAAACACCACTGCACGAGAAAGATACACCAAGCACGATTGCATGAGCGAGAATGTAAAGGCGTACCCTAAAAGATGGAAAAACAAAAATGTTGGGGGTGGTTGCAGATAATTATAGTTCGGGTAGAAATATTCACCCCAGTTACCTTAAAGTTGTAGTTTCAATAATAAAATTATTCTGCGCAGTTTAATTGTTAAATTCATGGATTTTTGTGCAAACAGTGGATTTTATTATTATTATATGGTAAGGAGCTAGAATAAATAGGAACTGCATAAGAGCTTGACAGGTGCCAAAATGCTTAATGGGATATTACTGCCCCCCCCCCCCGAAACAAACAAACAGACAGACAGACAAACAAACAAATATACAAAACAAAAACAAAAAAAACTGCAAGTCAGTGTTTTAAAAAGAATCAATATGACACGCCCAACAATAAAATCTCAGGAAATATCAGTTGTTTTCACCGCGCCCGTTGTACTCCAGGGAGAAATACCGTCAATACCATTACGGGCATGACATTGGCGTCTCTGCCATGTCGATGGTTGTTGCCATCCGTAAACATTGTCAGTGGCTGTTGGCTGTTGGCTGTTGGCTGTTTCTGGTGCCGGTTTTCACTAAACACAGGTTTCTCTTTTCTCCCATTAAATCTCAACATCTAGCACGCCATTTCATTTGGCGTACTCAGTTTGTTGGTACATCATTTTGATATATTCACGACTCCTCCAGTCCAAAGTTTTAAATGAATTACCAGAAAGACGTGGACTCATTTTTGTTTTTGAATACGTTGCTCCTGATGAAAGGACGTTACAACCGTTTTTTGTAGCATATATCGCCCACCTTACTTCTTGTCTGTTCCAATTCCACTTTTAGGGCAAATGATAAAATCGATGTTAAACTTTTGCGCTTTATTATTATGCTAAGGAGCTGGAATAAATAGGAACTGCAAAACAGGTTGATAGACGCCAAAACGCATTTCAAACAAATGTCAGAGCGTGCATTTGTTATATATATCTCTTCTACATATTGAAAGATCTCCAATTTTTTCAGAAAATACAGATAGAACAGGGAAGAAATAAGGTCGCGTTATGTATGAACCCTAAAGGATTTGCGTAAATCCATGGAATTGACTTGCGTATCCCAAACGTTAATAACTACCTAAGGCAGACTGTAGTATTCTGTATCAGTTCAAAGAAATAAGAAACAGTGCAAGAGAGACCCTTGAACTGGTAGCTCACTGGATCAAGTCTTATTTGCGTAGTTTTGTTTTCTTTTGTTTTGTTTTTACTCAGATTTGAATTTCCTATGAATCAGCTAACGAGACAGATCTGTTTGGCCCTGGGTGTCCTGTTCAACTTTACTATAACTAACAAAATCCGGACATGCCGGTCTAGAGGCAAGGTGCACGCCTCTCATGTCGAATGTACCGGGTTCGATCTCCGGTCAGTGCAGGCATGTTGACATTTTTTTTGTTTTTTTTTTTTTTGTGGGGGGGGGGGGGGGGGGAGGGGAATTCCTGTCCCTGATCCTATGGTAGGTAGGATCGAGCACCTAGTCTTCTCAGATAAGGATGAAAAACGAGGAGGGCCCGTGTGCACGTTGCCCACGTTAAAGATACCTTGGCAGTTTAAAATCGAGGAGAACAAGGCCGCTGCCCGCGGAAAATTGTAGAAAAAAATAAACAAAAACAGCAAACAACTATACCTCTGCCACAAAAAAAGACAGAGAAACCAGAATAAGAAAAATGAAACCAAGAAGAGTGAGGCCAGTGATGCCTAGAGCAGTAAACCTCCTAAAATAAAGACCTAAACACAACAGTCTGGACCCAGTGTGCTACAGGCCTTTATTTATTAAGATTGAGATTTGGTTTCTCGTAGTGAAACCTTAGGGTGCAATTCTCAGTGGCGTGCGATTTGCTTCTCCAATTTCTCTTTACCTTTGTCTCCTCTTACTTCAAACTATTATTAGAATTTCAAAGATGATTTCCCCACCGGCCACCGCTTATCATAAACGAGCCCGGTGAGGATTCCAGCGTGATGGAAAGACGTGGAGATGTCTGTATTCGAACTGCTCTGTGGATCCTCCGGGTTTTCAACTTCAATATTAAACTGAACATTCACTCACATCCCACAGGAAAGTTGTCGTGGGAGAGGCTGGTCAATCATTTTGAAGCCATGAAAACTAAATGCAAACTGACTGGAAAGAAATTCAGATGCAGGATGAAAAAAAAAAAAAAGGCAGGAAGGAAGTAAAAAAAAAACAAAAATCTCCTACAATTTAAAAGAAAAACATGTTTTAAGAGGTGAAAAAACAAAACAAAAAACAGGAGATTAAAATAGAGGGGGTTAAAATTCTCATGATTTAACCTCATATTGCACACTTACCTGGCCAGAGTAGTCGATCATCCGCTGAAACTCCCGATCTACGACACACACAGATAACTGTGACGCACCAGGCGATAAGATGCCGGACAGTGAATGGTTCGTAGGCTCAGCAAAATGATCACGGGTGTCCAACTAGCAGAGATCGTAAACCGGTTACAGATAGGAATCTGGGAGTTCTCACCCGGCCAGTGTTCTTGCTTAGGATAGTTAAGATTGATGAGTTTTCATACCACAGACAAGTTAATCGATATCCATACTTAAAACTGTTTATCACGGCTTAAATTATAAATCAGTATAGTGATACCAATTATTTACAATAAATGCAAAAGAACAAAATGTATATACGTCAAGCTTTCAACATGTTACTTACTATGGAAACTGGCAGATGCCCACTAGCTTTCAAACAATGATAATACATGTATTTTGCTGTCCAAGCAAGAACTCGCAGTTAAGTAGACATACTTTTATTCTGTTTAGATTCTATACATTTCCTATTCAAATCCTTTATTGTTCGATTGTTTTATCTGTTCAATTTCCCTTGTTTTTCTGTTGATGTCTTTTCGTTTTTTTTGGTTTTTTTTGCATTTCTTTTTTTCTTTTAGTTTGCGTTTCATTGTATCGTTTTGGGTATTATTTCCTACGCGGGGCTTGGCTACATACAACTTTTTCTTTTTGCCAAATCTTGACATTGGTAGTACATGTAGTAGACTCATTAGATCCAGAGTCGAACTCTAGAAACGCTTTTTCAGTTAAATAACTTTATCGTAGAGTGACAACTGTACAGAAGCTTGTGTATACCGACACTGTATAAAACACCCTGGCAAAAGTCAAGAATCAATTTCTATACTTTTTTATATTATAATTATTTTCTCACGTATTATTTTGTATCCAAAAGAACTTTATGAGAAGTATGTGGATATGGTCTCTGTGTATAACCTGGTCGTACTGTGTAACTCCATATTATTCTGTAACACTGCCATAATTATCTGGAAACACAGTATCAGACGGATACACCTATAAAGGAGTCTGTTCAAGAATGGGTGTTACGGCAGATCTGGTTGATACACAGCGCATCGCGCCCACTGCAGATTACGGTTTGTTATAGGACCAGAGAGAGAGAGAGAGAGAGAGAGAGAGAGAGACAGACAGACAGACAGACAGCTGACAGAGAGGACGACCGGGTGCGTTTGTTGAAAGTCATTTTCTCCACAGGTATCCTCCTCGTGTATGTTTCGAACTGACTTTTGAAAGGTGTACAATAAACTTGTGTACTTGAACGTGTACTTGAACTGTCGATTTCTACTGGGTTTTAAAGTGTAGGCTACCGTTCACAAAGAAGAACCCCAGCCTTAGAAGTGACATCGGCATCCGGCCTGTAATTTAAAATAATATCGTCGTACACAGCGACAAATGAAGTGAAAGGCAATTTTATCATGCAGCGATGGGACAGTGGCAGAACAGACATTAATTCCTAGCATTTCAACAAGTCATTGATTTACGTTACAAAACACAATTTTTAAACTTTAACCTTTACTTTTCACAATTGAAGGAAGCAACAGGCGTTGAAATAAAGTAGTGCATATTATTGTTTGTCTAGACATTTTTACCTGGACTAACGCTGGGGAATTTTGGACTTTCTTTCTGGCAGTAAAAACCAAATACTTTAAGACCCATTATTTACGCTCCTCGCTTGCACCCCCCCCCCCCCTCCTGCGGCTCCACTACCCCAGTCCATAAAAACATACAAAAAAGGCTGAGATATGGCCAAAAAGGAAACAAAAGTTGCAATGCCCCACCCCCCCCCCCACCCCCCCCCCCTCTCCCTCTTTTCCCCTTCCCTGTTTTGTTTTCTTTTTTGCATTATCTTGTTTTCCTTTTCTCCATTAAATTTTGTCGGTACAAAAAAAACAAAAATTGCATTTCATCTGAATAATATAAAAATGAATGATTTTTCAGAAACGAACGTTCTGATATTGTTATAATGATATTTCTTTTATGTAATCAGTACAGTATAAAATTATCTTGTCTGCATCTTGGCTTGTTTCCTGCACAGATTTTCCAGTTCTCTGGTTCTAAAAACAAATTCGGCTTTGATCCATTAGAACGTTTTCATTTGTTTGATTTGCCGGCTCTGTTTGGGACACATTTCAGACAAAACAATGGGATGTCTAGGGAAATGATGAAATGATATGGCATATTATCTTGCTTGGTGCCAGGCAAATATTTTTTTACACGATATAAATAATATACAAATATTATTTGTATTCGGGTATAGAAGACAAGATGAGAACGAAGCTAACAGCTTTGGATTTTGATTGCCGTTTCATTGCTTCTCTTTTGTGTTTTTTTATATTTTCTGTGATTTTATGTGTCTTGTGCCTCGATCCCTTTCTGCCTGTGGGTTGTGTGTGGCTTAAGGTTTGAAACAGTAAAGTGCTGATCAGCGACTAATAAATTAACCAGACTGGAAACACGAGCTTCCGGCTATGTCGATTTTTACGGAATTTCCCGAGCGGCGGCCGTATAACGAACATGGCCGCCGCTCGGGAAATTCCGATTCTAGTTCTAAGCTTATCTGCAGTAGAAATTTCTTTTTATTTGTCAAGATTGGTTGTACTTGTATTAATAATGCATTAACTTGCATATCCTTTCATTTTATTGTCTGCATCTGCCTTTTTTTTTTATAGTTATAAATGATGACAGTATGGACTTTTAGCGACCGCTACATTGTAGCTATGCTGAAAGCGTCGGTCGAAACCGTAAACTTAAAATGGCGGACCTTTCGTTGTTTTGTGACGTCACACAATGGGATCATCCAGTCTGGGTATTTTATTAGTCTGTAGTACTGACAGCATTATGGAAGTTGTACATTCAGCCGCTGAATCAAATGGACGGGTCAGTCTAAATAATAGTAAATGGCAGACAGGTAGGTAATTGTGGAGATAGATAGATAGATGAACAGATAGAACAGAGAGACAGGGAGGAAGGCAGGCAGGCACGGGGCAATCAGGCAGTGAGATGGAAAGATAGGCAGGCACATAGAAAGACAGGCAGACTTTCAAACAGATAGGCAAACACACAGACTAGACAGGTATGCAGACAGACAGAACGATAGACGCACAGAAAGAAAGGCAGGCTGCAGGCACATAACAAGACAGATAGACAGACAGATAGATAAATTCACTTTTAATCGTAAAGACCTTGGATCGTTAACTCGGTGCAATAATGCATGTATACATTACTCTTCTGCTCACATACAGATAGATAGATAGATAGATAGATAGATAGATAGATAGATAGATAGATAGATAGATAGATAGATAGATAGATAGATAGATAGATAGATAGATAGATAGATAGATAGATAGATAGATAGATAGATAGATAGATAAATAGATAGATAGATAGATAGAGAAAGGATGGATGGACGGATTGATGGATGGGTGGACGGGTGATGAATGTATGGATGGATAAATAGATAGAGTGATAGATGGACAGCTGACAGACAGACAGACAGATAGATAGATAGAGAATGGATGGATGGATTAGTGGATGAATGGAGGAATTGATCGATGGTGGACGGATGATGAATGGATATCGGATGGATGGATCAATAATAAAAATTATTGATAGATAGATAGAGATAGATAGATAGATAGATAGATAGATAGATAGATAGATAGATAGATAGATAGATAGATAGATAGATAGATAGATAGATAGCTGACAGACATAGAGATAGATAGATAGATAGATAGATAGATAGATAGATAGATAGATAGATAGATAGATAGATAGATAGATAGATAGATAGATAGATAGATAGATAGATAGATAGATAGCTGACAGACATAGAGATAGATAGATAGATAGATAGATAGATAGATAGATAGATAGATAGATAGATAGATAGATAGATAGATAGATAGATAGATAGATAGATAGATAGATAGATAGATAGATAGACAGATAGATAGATAGATAGATAGATCACACAAGTGAAACTAATTGACAGAGAGACAAGATGAAACCCGCACATGTTTTGCTGTGACAACTAACAGACAGGCTATTTAATTACTGTGAAATGCGGCGTAACAAGGATCAAAGCGGCATAGAAGTCACACCAGGGGCCAGTGAACTTTATTCCATTTTCATTCTCTTTCATAGGAATCCAGACCCGCCCCAGGGCCTGATTACTGTCCACAGGCTGTACCCAGCAAATGGCATTATTTGGGAAAAACCACAAACATCGCCAGAGATCACACGCTCATGACAATGTTATTCCTTTCAATTAAAACCAGATAATCGCTAATGCCTAAAGGCCCAAACCCTGAGGGATTGCTTCCAATTGTTAAAATATCGGCGATAAACCACAGTTATTGTCACATGTTATCTTGTTAATCGGACGCTATTTAAAGTTATAATTATTGCACGCTGGCTTTGATCTGTTCACAGAAGGTTACGTTTTGTAACCGGGGTCTCCTGATGTTTCTATTACAAGATTTGTTTTTGAACCCAATAATTCCGAGTGCTACACAGTGCAGCCTTTCTAAAGACTCAATTTCTGTCTCGATGGGGCTTTTATTTTTATTATCTTTTTTTTTGTTCTAAATTGGCTTGTTTCACTTACTTCACTCCTGCAATACAAGTCAGTACTCGCAGGTAAGTCCTCGTATTGATTAAACATTCAACAATTCTCCTATTGTCCAATTGTTTTATCTGTTCCATCCTTCTTCTTTTGCGGGTGGGGGGGGGGGGGGGTGAGGAGGGGGTGGAGAGTGTACTTAAAGAAAGTTTCTAACTGAAAGCTGGTTTTGTCTTCCCTTTTTCTTTGTGGTTTATTGTTTCGTTTCTATATCATTTCTCAGGCAAGGCTTTGTTAGATATTTTTCTTTTCGCCATATCTTGACCCAAGTTGTGACGTTGACCGTTTAAGACACCCCTGCTTCACAGTGGACAGAGGCTGAGCTTACGAAGATTTTTGTTTTTTTAGCACGGCGGCTGAGAATGCGCACTCACAACGATTAGCTGTAAGCCAAAAAGAAGAACCGAAACATTATGGCCCTGGAAGGCGAAACAAACTTCAAATTTTCATAGGAGCACAAATGTTGTGGCGTTGAGTAAGCACACCAATAGCAACATATGGAAGCTGCTCCGGCTGGGTAGTCTGGTTAACGTCAACAAGCATGCATCAGCGATCAATATTTCGCCACTTTAGTTGTTACTTTTTCATGCAACTCAGTAGTTTTTCTATTTTGCTTTGTGATTACACTATGCGCCCCTAACAAACAGTCTTTTTCCAAATCCACTTTTTGTACAACTGAGAAATTCGACGTTAAACTTTTGCGGCTTTAGGTTTATGATAAGGAATCAGAATAAATTGGACCTGTGAAACAGCTTGATAAATACCACAGTGCTTTCTAAACAAGTGGCAAAGCGTGCATTAATTTGTTATACTTCTTCTACATGCTGAAAGATCTCCAGTGTTTTTCAGAAAATGGAGATAAAACAAACCAGAACTAAGGTGGCCATTTACCCGTGCACTTGCTTTTCAACGAGAAAAAAAATCACAGTGCCTCCTAAACTACTATGAGAAGAAAAACCTCATCAAAAACAACAGACGGCAGCAAATAAACCAACAGGATAAATATCATCTCCTGAACAGAGAGGATCAAGTACTGTTGTTCAGACTAAGAACTGGTCACAATAGGCTCCACCACCACATGTTCACCAAGTTCAAAATAGGAACATCTGCCATATGCGAGTGCAGCCAGTCTCCTCAAAACACGGAGCATATATTGCAGAACTGCACACTCCTCTCAGCACTGCGAGAAACATATTGGCCCCAACCCACCGACCTGAATATCAAACTCTATGGTGCTCTGCCAGAACTGCAGAAAACCGTAGATTTTATTAAAAGAACAAATCTGCAGATTTAGATTGGTGAACGAAAGAAGAAGAACGAGAAAATAACACAGACATGTTTAGGGGCAGAACTTGTATAGAGACATGACTTTCCCAGTTAGTCCCACAGACTAATAAATCAACCAGACTGGAAACACAAGCTTCGGGCTGTGTCGTTTTTTACGGAAGTTAATGAGATGCGGCCGTATAACCAACGTGGCCGCCGCTCGGGAAATTCCGATTCTAGTTCTATCTGCAGTAGAAATTTCTTTTTATTTGTCAAGATTGGTTGTACATGTATTAATAATGCATTATCTTGCCTATCCTTTCATTTTATTGTCTACAGCCGCCTTTTTTTTTTTTATTGTTATAAATGATGACCGCCTGAACTTTTAACGACCGCTGCATTGTAGCTATGCTGAAGCGTCGGTCGCAACCGTAAACCTAATGTGGCGGATGGTTCATGACCTTTCGCTGTTTTGTGACATCACACAATGGGCTCATCCAGTCTGGCTATTTTATTAGTCTGTGGTTAGTCCTCATCTAGCGGAAAGTTTTGTTGATGTTTTTGTTTTCTGATGAAGTCATGAGAACAGTTATGTTTTCCTGCATACGGCAAAAACAGTCTAGTGCAAGCCGGCTTTGTGAGGTAGAAATAAGAGAACAGGCTCTTGGCTGTTAATTTTCTCCAGTCTTCTCAGTAGTTTCTTTCTTTTCAATTCTTTCCATTTTCATTGTCGTTTTTTTTTTCCCTCTTATTTTATCTCTGTCATTTTGCTCCCTGCTTTCATTACATATTTCATTGTCTTCATCCTCTTCATCAATAGCATCATTTTATCATCTTTTCTACTGATATAATCTTTTCTCAAATTACCATTGCTAATGCTATTGCAAACTGCGTAATGGAAATCGTACAAATAGGCCAAATGGTTATTGGATGAATGAGTTAGACAGATGACAAAATGTCCCATGTATGACATCAATGAAATCTATCGGTTTTGTGATGAAGTGGGCGATTGGGTGTACGGATTAACGGTGAGGAAATATGCTGTTGAATCGTGTTGCCCCAGCATAGGCTGAACAATGGGAAGGAGAGATAACTGAGGTAGAGTAGAGAAAAAGAGAGGTAATCGTGCATTTGCTCACCCATCCAACTGTCTCCTGCTCCCTTCCTGTTTACTTTGGTAACAACTCCCAACCTGCTTTCCATCTACCCATCCATCCATCCATCCATCCATCCATCCATCCATCCATCCATCCATCCATCCATCCATTCATCTATCCATCAATCCATCCATCATTGATCCATCCACCCATCTATCCATCCATCCATCCATCCATTTATCCATCCACCCATTAATCCATCCATTTCATCCATTCATCTATCCATCTATCCATCCATCCATCCAACCACCCATCCATCCATCCATCCATCCTTCCACCCATTCATCCACCCATCCATCCACCCAGCTACCCATCCAGCCAGCCAGCCAGCTGGTCACCCATTCATCCATCCATTCATTCGCGTGTTCATAATTTTGCAATTCTCTGTGATATCGAGATCATTTATTACTTTTGTAGTCTAATGGTACAATGTCACATCATACACAGCGGAAACACAGTGGCAGATTAATGTATTACCCATGTACCGAGTTACGAGACCAGTTACACTCCGGGGCGTACAGCACTTACTATAGATTGCTATAACATCATTATGGACCCACGCCAAAGCATATACATACATAGTTATTGTATTCAGCAATAGTAGTGACAACTGTCGCAGCATATCAACCTTATCTTTACTGACAATACAGCCAACATGTATTTAATTTTGTAACGATGTTATTAGTGTTAAATGCCATGACACGATGGTTTTTTTTAACGAAATAATGCTGTTGGATCGTGTTGCTCGTCACACGTTGAACGTTAGGGAAGAGAGACAACTGAGGTGGAGTGGGAAGAAAGAGAGGTAATTGTGCCATGCTTACGCACGCAAATGTCCTCTTCTCCCTTCCTATTTAACTTGGTAACAACTCTCACCCAGCTTTCAATCTAACCACCCACCCACCCATCCATCCATCCATCCATCCATCCATCCATCCATCAATCCGTCCATCCATCTATCCATCCATCCATCCATCCATCCATCCATCCATCCATTCATCCATTCATCGGTCCACCCCTCCATCCATCCATCCATACATCAGTCGGTCGATCCAGCCATCCTTCTATCCATCCATCCGACCAGCCATCCAGCCATCCATTCAATCAGCCAGCCAGCCAATTGTCCATCCATGGATTCATCCAAACTCCCACTGCTGTATATCAACATTTACCAGACGCGAAATGTTGACATATTGCACCCAAAGCTAATATTATATCTCGATAAATAAAAGGTCAACAGAATTAGATGTTTTGTATAAATAGTAGTACTAGACGAAATGGCCGAGTAAATATATAACAGACGTGATATTCACGGTAGCACTGTATACGTCCCAGAGGATACAGGACCAGACAAAGTAAAGACAAACCGGGCTGTTATTTCTGACAGCCAGCAGTGTCTGCTGAACAGCTGCCCGAGAGCGCTAGCACTGAGGTATGAAAGGACCCAGAGTAATTGCATCAGTGGGATTGAGCTCATTAGAGCACAGGCAAATTGTAGCCAGAGCCGTCCACTCTGTGGGTGTAAATTGGTTGATCTGAAACAGAAATGGCCCGAACGTAGAAAAACTAGAAGAAGACAAAACCAGAGCTCTGCCCCGAACACTGGAATGTCAGTGCGCACTGAACTGACACTAGCAATGGAGTGGCAGAAAATGTGATCACTTGAGGTGCATTTTTTTTTTCGGGGGGGGGGGGGGTCTCACAGAGTTCGCTGCCAGAAAATAATTATTCTCACATCAAATCCCACAATTGTGCATGTTTTTGCTTGCAACAATTACATACTTATATGACATAAAGTGGCGAAGCTTGTTGAAACATTACAGAGATATAATAATATAATAATTACGCTACGCAAGTATTGCTGTTCTTGTTCTTGTCATTAAGCTGTCATCGGTATTTATGCTTTCACCCATTAGCATTATTGTCATCAGATGATAAAACACAGCTGGGAATGGAAAAAATGGAAGCAATGAAAACAATGTGATTTTATGACATACCCCGTAATGTGAGAAATGTCGCCTGGATGAAAGGAACGGATAAGAAAACTAAACAGAGAAGGCATGGGACACGTTAGTCTAGGTAAGGTGCTTGCCTCTCATGCCATAGGTACTGGTCAGTGCAGGCAAGTTGAAATTTTGGGATTTGTCTCATATTTTCCTGTCCCTGGTCCTATCGTAGGTAGGAACGAACATCTAGTCTTCTCCGATAAGGACGAAAAAGGCGGATGGCCTATGTGCACTTGTTGCCCACGTTAAAGATACCTTGGCAGTTGGAGGTCGGGAAGAGCAGGCCTAAGAAGGCCGGTGCAAAGGTACAGTTAAAGAAAAACGAATCTCTACCACTCTCCTTCTCCTGCCCGGCCAAAACAAACAAACAAAACGCGGACTGGCAGCGCATTGTGGCGACGACGTGTCTGCTCCAGTTGTAACTGGGCTGCAATGACACTAAGGCAGATCTCCCACAGGGGATCAAAGAAGTATACAAAATACACATTAAAAAAAAATGTGAAAAATATCCACAATAAATGTCAACCAAAATGACAATCTTAGACTGGTAGCGCTCTGAAGGAAGTCTTGCTTTGAGTCTGTTTTGATTTAGACTTGTATTTCCTTAAATCAACCAGTGAGACTAGAGTTTTCTTGTTGTTGTTTTTTTTTTCAGGCTTACGAGCGCACGCCCAGTTTAACGCGATAGCGAGCCCACAAAACAGAGGCAACATATGCTTGTCTCAATGTGCAGTGGGCCGGCCTTCTTACACCGTGGACAAGGTTTTCTATCTTCTGTCTCCCCGTGGCATCACTGTTGGCATGCCCATTGAGTGTTTCCTGTCAGGATCGGCCGTGTTACGTAATTGCATCCAAAGAATTCCTTTAATCATTTGACGCTCTTCACAAGAGTTACGGCGAAAGTGCCAAAGTGTCTCTTTTTCTTTTTCCTTCCATCTGAAGAATTGTTTTGTAATCCTCTCATCGTGTCAACAAAAAAAGAATGTTCAAGCTCAGTTAACGTGTGTCTTTTCAAAACAATTGACTACAAAATTACAAACTCGCCCAAAGAGATATGGATCAGAATTCAGGAACACGGAACATTGACAGCCTAGAACTTTACTACAGGAAACCTCCATTATACAAAGACACAGCAGGGAAATTTCCATTTTCCTAAGACATAGCAGAGAAAAGTCCCATTATCCGAAGACACGGAAGTTGGATTTCCCCTAAGACTAGAAACTGCATTTCTCTGTCTTAAATTTAAATCTCCCGAAATGGACACCGCATTGCATGGCAGCGTAAACAATCTGGCTGGACTTAAACACTGATCCTTGTAGGAATTACAAGTCTAGGGCCTGGCACTCATGCGGCTTCTCCCTGGGGATGTTCAAAAGCTGTTGCACTCTGCCAATATGCTGTGCAGTGTAAAGGCATGTTAACTGAAGTGATGGGCCAGTATAGTGTAAAAGTAATTTACTTCCGCAATGTAGACTGACCAGGTTGACCCCACTAACACCGCTATAAACAATCGCATGCATCAGTGCCAGTCTTTGAAGAAGTTCTCTGCCCTTATCAGGGCTGCTTTTGATGCTGAAGCTCTAAAGAAAATTAGACTTTTAATAAAAATATTGTCACTTATAAGCTGAAAACAAATCTATTTTTGACTCCTTTAAATTAGAAGTTTGGTACATTTTTTTTTTTTAAAGTTTTTAAATAATATTCACAGGCACGTGTACAAATATGTATAATCGTCCCACACTGAGCCTAGTTAATTTGTAACTCATTTGTATACTTCTTTAATCCTATTTGGGAAATTTCGCTTTAGTGTCAATGCAGCCCAGTTACAACTGGAGGGGAAACGTGGTCGCCACAGTGCAGCGCCGGTTGGTGTGGGGTTTTTTTGGAGGGGGGGGGGAGGTGGGGTGGCGTTGGGGGGGGGTGGGGGAGGGATACATTTTTTATTCAATCTACCCGGGGAGCTACCTGTTCGGCCTGCTCTTCTCGGTTTCCAATTGCCGATGTATCGTGCACACGGGCCCTCCGATTTTTTCGTTCTTATCCGAGAAGTCTAGGTGCTCGACCCTACCTATCATCTGATCAGGAACAGGAAAATAAGATTCAAACTCCAACTCCGAGATTTGAACCCCGTACCCTGGGCATATCAGGCGAGCACCCTGCCTCTAGACCACCGTGTCCTCATAAACTATAAATGTTCACATTTTTGCAACCACAATTCGCCATTGGTCAGTTAAGTGAACCCTTCTGAGTGAAACAGAACAGTTACTTTGATGATATGCAGGAAAATCTACATCCAAGGCATTTTACGTCCTACCCATATAGTTGGGTTCTTGTTTAACGCATAAGCTGTGATGTAAACGATTATGTCATTTGAGATGGCATGTCAGTAATCGTTAGTTTATAGATGCTACACTGCCTGTCTCATGTTATAGGCAATCGTCCCAATAGGCTCCAAAATAGGGTCCCAACCCTAAAACAACCCTACTGAAACCCAACAGGTACATTTCACAAGAAGACAGACTACACACTAATTAAGGCGTACAACTTTTCAAAGACTAATAAATGACAATAGGCGTGTTGGTCATTCATTATAAGACAGAAAGTATTCTTCATCAAAGGCATCTATAAAGGAGGGGGGCTGGGGGTGGGTGGGGCTGGGGGGTCGGGGGACTTTTCTGTTCATTAAACTCATCTACGGATGCGGTTGAGTAAGTCAATGATTGCCCCTGAATTTGCCCCCGAATTGTCCTTCATTCATGTTTTCTCCCCCCCCCCCCAACTCATCAATGTTTTCGCCCCCTTGTCACCATTTTCTTCGTCCCCCACCCCCCCCCCCCCGGAAATCAAAATCGACCCTCCCTCTCCCCCCCCCTCCAGGGGCGATAACCCCAAACCTTGAGAACCACTGATCATAGATAAAACCCAGGTTAATCTGTTCTGTCATGTTGCTCCCCTCGTCCAAATATTAAAATTTATACTGTCTGCCCCGGGCAACTTTCCGGGGTTTTGAAACTGCAACATTGACAATCAAAAGGGTTAAAAGAGTACGAAAGTCGTTTGATAACAGATTGTTTGTCGCGATATCTGCAGGGAAATGGATGGAGAAACATTGCCAGTGGACAGGGGCCAATCTCACTCAAAACTAAAATAATCAGAATGGCTACACATTCCTATCCAAAAGATATTATGTAACAGGACAGACAGACAGATAAACAGACAGACAGAGAGAGAGAGAGAGAGAGAGAGAGAGAGCGATAGATAGATAGATAGATAGATAGATAGATAGATAGATAGATAGATAGATAGATAGATAGATAGATAGATAGATAGATAGATAGATAGATAGATATGATGGATTGATTGATAGATAGATAGATAGATAGATAGATAGATAGATAGATAGATAGATAGATAGATAGATAGATAGATAGATAGATAGATAGATAGATAGATGGATGGATGGATAGATAGATAGATAGATAGATAGATGGAGAGAGAGAGAGAGAGAGAGAGAGAGAGAGACAGAGAGATGAATTTACTTTCATCAAGAAACAGCACGTTTTCTGATAACTATCAGTTCATATCTGACACATATGATTGCCAAAGTAAAATTTGGGAAACTTCCAATACACAGGATAAAGAAATTCCATTAACACAAGACCCAGAAACTGATGTACAGTCTAGCTCTCAGAGATACTATCATTTCTCTTTTTTTGTGTATTTTTCAATTTATTATGGGAAAGTGGTTTGTTGGATTCAATAGCCAACCTTCCAGACTTGATCAAATCTAATGTGGCGTCTTAGTGTCCAGCGAGAGTCCAGATTTCTTACATAAGACATGGTTAGCTCCTGAGTACATTATGAATTTAGTTATTTTGGAAGGAACAGTGGTTTCTGAACTCACTTAGTGCATTGCTCAGACTGCAATATGGCATTCTATTAAGGAATATTCTAACGTACCGTGGTTTGTTTAAAACTCATCTAGTACACTTCTCAAATTGCAACTCGGCATTCGATTAAAGAGTGGTCGAACAAAGCGCAGTGAATTTGTGTAAAACGCTTTGTAACGAAATAATTATATTTTGTGCCGTGTTCCGAGTTTCTACCTCATAGTTACCTAATACAGTAAGCCGTTTTTTGTACCGTGGCCATTGAACTCATCTAGTTCTCTGCTTAGACTGCAACTCGGCATTCGATTAAAGAGTGGTCGGACAAAGCGTAGTGAATTTGTCTCAAGCGCTTTGTAACCAAATTCATTAATTTTATACCTTTTTCCGAATTTCGACCTCATAGTTCGCGATATTAGTTCTTCTTTGTTTTATCTCCACTTTTTTTGCGCAACTGAGAAATTCGACGTTAAACGTTTGAAGCCTTAATATTATGATGCGGTTTTAGAACAAAATCGGAACTATGAAACAGCTTGATAAGTGTCACAAGGCATTTTAAGCAAAATGTCAAAGTGTGCATTTGTTTACAAACTAAAAAATCTTCAGTTTTTCAGGAAATGGAGATAGAACAAACAAGAAATGAGGTCGAGAGTTGACAAGTATCGTAAGTCATATCTTAATACTTTAGGGTGATTCGCAAAACGATTCTCAAAAGAAATTCTCACCAAAAAAAAACACCAACAAAACTCATAAAATATTAATATTTTTGTTAGTCATATTCTTAGGTTCGATCTCATAACTGGCAAGTATCGTGTGGGAACACTTCAGCATTATATGTAACAGGATTAACAAAAGATGTTCTTGACAAAATGTCCCCAGATGTACTGTCAGGTCTACCAGGTCAGCGAGCCAGTTCTGTGGGGACCAAATCAACTTAAGTGATTTACTCAAATGAGTCAAAACCACGGCCTTCCAAGTTGATGTTCAGTCATGCGGTGGAAATCACGAGTCAATATAATTATTATGGCAAAAAGAAAAATGTGTATGTAGCAAAGCCTCGCGTAAGAACTAATACAGAAACGACACAATCAAAGGCAAAGGGAAAGGGAAGACAAATCCATCTTTCGGTCAGAAACTTTCTTAAAGCAAAAAATAAATCTTATTACAAAAAAAAAAAATAGTGGCGGGAGGAATTCATTGTGGTGCAATTTCGCCCCTTTTTTTTGCTGGACTCTACAGCCTGAATGACAGTTTCAAAAATTATAAAATTAATTTTCTCAACTGTCAACTAATCCAGTTCAATCGCTTTTGTATCGACCGATTATGTTGATTCAAGTTTCGGGTATTTATAAATCAAAAGTTGTAAAAATGTCCAATACAATGATCTTTGTTTTGGCTCCCTGTAGTACGCCCATCGCACCGGAAACGATGTATTAATACGCGTTCATTTCGGTGGGGGCAATTTCCCTACCAGAAATGAGTGCGTTCTGGTGCACACGAAATCTGTAGTAAGACCGTAGAATATGGGAAGCTTTCTAGACCAAAAAGAGAGAGAGAGATAGGTTCACAAATTTATCCCCGATAATGCCGGGAACTTCATCTAGTTTAAAAAAAAGATAGAATTGAAACAAACCAAACAAAGGATGCAAGTTTGAACAGAGAAGACAACTGAACAATAAAAAAGTTGTATTAAATATTAATCTTTCTTTCCCTGAATATTAATTAAGAGCATTATTGACTTTCCAATCGCTTGTTATTTATTCACTGACGAAGAATGATTGCCTTTGTAACTAGCGGTTGGATTGTTAAGTTCTCACTTTCACATGTTCTTTTAAAATCTGTCTAGAGATTACTGGCTCTGTCTTGATGGCCGAAGAGAGAATGATACAGGACACAATCTATATATTTATATATACATTGGTCACTATGAATAAATACTATATTATCATTATCATTTTTCTGTCTATGCGGCACCGATTCACTATCGCAACGTAAAATGATAAGTAAATCAAAAACTACAAAGGAGTTGTTGTTGTTGTTGTTATTTTTGTTGTTGTTGTTAAATGAAGGCAGAGTAGGGGAAGTGGAGGAGTTGCAAAAAAATAAAATCTTAAACATTTTCAAAGCATATTGTTACTTTAGATAGTAAATCTACCACCCACTTCAGTATTCACAATCCGCAAACACATAACCCCACAGTTGTTTTCTTGACTGTTATAGAAATATTACTGTAATATATTTCTTTTTCTTTTGGGGAGGGGGGTGGGGCGGCTGTTTTTTTATTTTTATTTCATTGCGAAGCTGTTTCAGTTTGACATATCGGTGACTCGAGCAGTCACTTTCGTCATGGAATGAGAGAATCTACTCGCACAATTATTATTATGTAAAGTGTAAGAAATGCTCCACGCACAGACACCATTATGAAAGATCACTTCTTGTAGATAAGTCACATAATCACAGACACAGGTCTCAATGAAAATACATGAAAAGATTTAAACAAATAAACAAAGAACACTTTTAACTAACTTTAGTCGAAGTTGCATGCGAAAATCCCGCGCTAATCCACAGAACCACCAAGAGGTAACTACAATACAGCACCGTAGTCAAAAGTTCCACAACTCTTCTGTTAGTCTGGGGTTAGAGTTGTTGCCTCCCCCGTTTAGTGCTGGCACAGGAACTGGCGTTTCTTGGCATCAGATTGCTGCTGCCCGGCGCGGGCAACTCGGCGACGCCCGATCGAGATCGAAGGGTTCAGTGGAGGTTTCAACACGTCCCGGGTCCTACTTAATGAAATCCGCCATGAATACCCGATAGCTTTCCATTCTTATTTGTTACAAGTACGTACGTCCTCCAAGTTTTTTTTTGGCGCTAGGGGTCCGTATTTTAAAGCCTTTTGTGACTCCAGAACTAGAAAGCTCCTTCAGAAATACTCCTAACAACAGCCTTAATTAATTAGGATTAATTATTCTTTCAGATTTTCTTTTTGTTTTCCTCCCGTTTTCAGTTGAAAGGGTAAGGGGCCAGGGTTACAGAATTCGATAATATTTAGGGTTGAGGATAAGGATGGGGTTATGGGTAGGTACGTATACGTGCGCGCCCCCAGCGCAAAACATTTGGGATGCGCATGTGCTTATAACAACAGCCTGGGGTGAACGAAGATACAAGTTTTATCCATACGTTACATTTTGTATTGTTTAAAATGTTTAAAAAAGAAGGCAATTGTGGCACACTGAGTCAAGGCTGCTTTGTGGTGGCTTTTGGTGTGAGATGTGAACTATAGAAATAAAAGGAACCGCGCGCAAAGGGGAGACTGAAACGTCTGTCTCACAAATTCGGGGGCATTGATGCTGGCTTGAGTCAGCTGCCAGAAAAAGAGACCATGTGCGTTAAGACAGAACAGACAGACATAAGACAGAGTTTGACTCAGGACGCCACCAGCCAAATAAATTTAATTTAGTTCGTACAATTTTAGGTTAGGAATTTGGGGGAAACTGACAGATTTCATGTGAATGCCCCACTAGGAGGTCCAGAATCCACAGAGATAAAAATGAATAATCTGAATTTCCAGCATCTGAGAGACCAGAATGTTCTGAAAAAAATATGAAAATGCCTACTGTATTTATAAAACATTGTTTCCCCATCACAGAAACCCTGGAGACACGTTGGTCTAGCGGGAAAGTGCTAGCCTCTCGTGCCAAAAATATCGGATTCGATGCCCGGTCGATGCCCGGTCGATGCCGCCTTGTTGTTTTGTTTTTTTTTGAGGTGGAGAAGGGGGGGGTGGATTCCTGTCCCTGATCCTACGGCAGGTAGGATCGAGCACCCAGTCTTCTCGGATAACGACGAAAAACTCAGAGGGCCCCATGTGTGCACGTTGTTCACGTTAAAGATGCTTTGACAGTTGAACGCCAAGAAGAGCGGGCCAAGCAAGGCTGCTGCTCGGGCAAAAGTCTACAAAAATTAATCCCCACCACAAAAAACACACAGAAGCAAGAACAAGAAAAATAGAAACAAGAAAAGTGAGGTGTAAATGCCAAGGTCAGCGAAACCTGCTAAAACCAAGACTAAACACGGTACAGAAACCCTAGATTAGGAATAGCCCTCTATAGCAGAGGTCACCAAATTTCAGTCTCTCCTCCCTCCTTCTGGTACTATTTATTCCTTCACTAAATATCTATTTATAGCCAACAGCGGTGTCGTTTTTACCCAAAACACAACTAATTTAAATCAACGGGTTAGTTTTCTCCATACGTTTTCGAGCCCTTTGTCTTAACGACAGGCCTATTCTTCCCTGAAGATAATTATGTATACATGTTATTGAGCTAATCGAGTTGTGATATATGTTTATGTAATGATGCTTTAAGGTATGTGTACTATGTATATGCTCTAAACGCTCTGTGAAAGAGAATTTCCCTCATGGAATAATGAAGTGATTCTTATCTTATCTTCTTATCATCTTATCTTATCTTATACGGTATTGGTCACCATTTCTTTCCTAAGACGACAGTCGTAGACCCGATACCACTAGCCTCAAGTTAGGGATAGGCTTACATTTTCGACAACATAACAAAATTAATGCCATTTCTCCATGCTGATTAATCTCCATAACAGTTATGTTGTCAGTTTCCGACCAGTATAAGCTGCTATTAGATGCAAGATCAGTCCTTGAGGCCCTTCAAGCTGGCAAGCTTAACGACCTGAAGAAATGTTTTACACAGCTTGGAAATAGAAGCAGGATAGTCCTACAGTGGATACCATCACATTGTGGAGTCCCAGGCAATGAGAAGGCAGACCAACTGGCCAAGGAGGGCTCCGGCCTGGAGCAGCCACAGTGCCTCCTAAACTACTATGAGAAGAAAAACCTCATCAAAAACAACAGACGGCAGCAAATAAACCAACAGGGATAAATATCATCTCCTGAACAGAGAGGATCAAGTACTATTGTTCAGACTAAGAACTGGTCACAATAGGCTCCACCACCATATGTTCACCAAGTTCAAAATAGGAACATCTGCCATATGCGAGTGCAGCCAGTCTCCTCAAAACACGGAGCATATATTGCAGAACTGCACACTCCTCTCAGCACTGCGAGAAACATATTGGCCCCAACCCACCGACCTGAATATCAAACTCTATGGTGCTCTGCCAGAACTGCAGAAAACCGTAGATTTTATTAAAAGAACAAATCTGCAGATTTAGATTGGTGAACGAAAGAAGAAGAAGAAGAATAGCCTGCTTGGGGTGAAACTGGTTCATCTGGCTTGTGTTTAGGTCTTTATTTTAGGAGTTTCGCTTTCCTCGGCTTTTGCACCTCAGTTTTCTTGTATTTATTTTTATTCTTATCGTTTCTGTGTGGGGTTTTTTTTTTTTGGTATGGATTAGATTATTCTTTTTTTTTTAGGATTTTGCCGGGTCAAGGGCCTTGTTTGGCTTGCTCTTCGCGTCCTTCAACTGCCAAGGTATCTTTACCGTACGCAACGTGCACACAGACCCTCCGAGTAAGTCGTCCTTATCCAAGGAGACTAGGTGCTCGAACCTACCTACCCAGAGGATCAGGGGGCAGGGATTTTTCCCGAAAAAATAATTCCAACACGCCTGGACCGACCGGTGATCGAACCCTGCACCTTCGGCATGAGAGGCGAGCACCTTGCGTCTAGACCAAAGGGTCCCTGTCCGTCCTGTTTGAACATTTATTTCCTTTCTAATAGTTTGTTAGGTTTAGTAATTCACACTTACATTCCCCCCACCCCAACCCCCCCCCCCCTCAAGTCCCTCAGCCAAAACCAGATGAACACTTCAGCCTTGGCTTAGTTATTAATGTAAATGGCCGGCAGAACGATGGCATAATTATTATTGCCTTTTCGGCATTATGTCCGTTTGCATGTTTGTCTGGAAACGATTACTGTTACAATTCTAAACACTTCTTTGATACTCTATAGGTAGAATGGGCATATCCACCATCTTGTCTGTCCGGACGCACTTAAGGCGCCGCGAACCAATCGGCGGCGAGTTCACTACTGTAAACAATGACACGTGTGTATACGCACATGGGAGACGTTCGGTCAATTCTTTCACTTCCTTTCTCTTGTTTACACGGATGGTAGGGAATCGGACCAGTTTGGATCCATCCTTTCCACCCCTGTCACAACAGTCAACTGCAACGCAACCAGCAGGCATTTTAACTGCTTAGACACATCTCGAAGTTACACTCATCAGCTGATCCACCGGCCATCTTGTTTGGCGGAAGTACAAAACAAAAACCCTGTGACGTCATGCGCATTCTACCTATAGGCCTACTGGTAAACAACTCACATTAAAATCCGGGCCGTTCAGTAACTTTTCCTCGATTTTAGCGGCTTTTTTTTACCCCTACCCCCATGCACTATTTTCTCGCGCTAGAGGCAGCCCTCCACCCATATCCGGAGTGAGCCATCGCACTTCATGGATGGCCCCTAACTACCCCTTCCCAACCCCCTCCTCCACTCCCCCCCCCCCCACCCACCATAGAGGTTTAGTGTGACTGAGGCTAAAGTAAATACAATTCTACAGCCATAAACCTTTATTTTCCTTACCAGCAGCCTCTTCCTATAATTTAAGATCGACCCTCAAGACGGCACTGGAGCTCGTTAACTGAATGAGAAGCAGAAAACGTAGAGTTTACAGGCACTAAATAAATCTTCTAGTTTTAAGTGACAGGCATAATTTCAAAGCATCGATGACAGACAGACAGACTAGCAGACAGACCGACAGAGAGACAGTCATACAAATAGCCAGGCAGACAGACAGACATGCATGCAGACAGACAGACAGACATGCAGACAGACAGACAGAGAGACACTCAGACAAGTAGCCAGGCAGACAGAGAGACATGCAGACAGACAGAGAGACAGACAGACAGACATGCAGACAGACACATAGAATGGGCAAATGGACATATGGACAGGCAAACGGGCAAACAAATAAATAGACCGACGGATAGACAGACAGACAGGTAGACGGTTAAACAAACAAACAAACAAACGAATCGACAGGCGAACGGGCAGATAGACAGACAGACAGACAGACAAATAGCTGGAATGACATTCGGCCAGGCTTGCCACAGACAGTAGAACCAACAGACCACTAAATTCACAATGCAATCTGTCTCAGCGTCTTGCCCCCAGGGGAGCTGATGTTTTACTGCCACAGGGAACTGATAGCGTCAATGGTGGTGAAGACGTGTGCAGCAGCTAATGCACACGTGTCAGAGATCAAAGTCAAATATGAACTTTATGGCGACCAGAAATGGTCGTAGCAAATGTTTGATGTTTCATGAGGTGAAAATATTTAAACACTTTTATGGTCACGGCATTTCTGGGTTGAGGGGAGAGAAAATTGGCTTTATTGTTATTTTGTTTTACTGTCAGTCTCCGTCTCGCCCCCCTCTGTCTGTCTGTGTGTGTGTCTGTCTGTCTCTTGCTCGTCACCTTTTCTCTCTGTCTTTCTTTCTCTCTCTCTCTCTCTCTATCTAAGTTTCTGTCTCCTTCTCTCTCTGTCTTTCTTTCTCTTTCTCTCCCTCTTTCTCCCACTCTCTTTCTCTCTCTCTCTCTCTCTCTCTCTATCTAAGTTTCTGTCTCCTTCTCTCTCTGTCTTTCTTTCTCTTTCTCTCCCTCTTTCTCCCACTCTCTTTCTCTCTCTCTCTCTCTCTCTCTCTTTCTTTCTCTCTTTCTTTCTCATACTCTCTCTCTCTCTCTCTCTCTCTTTTTCCATACCTTTCTTTCTCTTCTCTCTCTATTTTTCGGTCTCACTTTGTCTTCTCCCCCCCCCCCCCCACCAATCTCTCTATCTGATGGCATTGCTATCAATATTTGTTTCTTGTTATTATTGATGTTGTTTTTGCTGTTGTTTCTCACTACCGATTTCAGTAAAATAATAATAATAATAATAATAACATGACGGCCATGACGCCCTTGGGAGAGTGAGACCACCACAGAGAGAGAGAGATCCTCAGAGGGAGAGAACCTATCTCAGACAAATTAGTTAATCTTTCGGCTCTTAACCGAATTACGGTCCTTGAGAGCCAGGCAACATCCACTATAGGAGTCTCCATCTACTCCTTCAGAATCTGGGGCTGGTTTTCGAATCTGTGGATCAAAGTCACTTTACGGCCCTCGGGTCGACGGCAGAACTTGATGGGGTTGAACTCAATACGTATAATATACGTGTTATTTTTGTAATGATTCTAAAAGCCTAATGTTTAAAAATAGCTTCTAACAAGAATGAAAATGTTCGTCTTGGTATGATTTTAGGAAGGCTAAAGACATGGGAGAAAACGATTTTAATTTCCTTTGTCATTATTAATATTATTATTATTTTATTTTAAGTTTTTAAGAATTTTCTCTTCTTTTTGGCTTGCAAATTTTTTATTGAGGAATCAAATAAGCTATACAATAAATACTAGAGGTAATGTACATAAATTGGTATAGTGTACAAATAAAAGGATATTCAGCTAAAGCCAGCGGAGGTAAAAATTCTTATACAATCATTGAATAAACAGCAAATGAGAAATATAGTAAAATGATGAACCGTTAAAGAGAACGAAAATGGACACATTACATCTCTAAAAATAGTATGATATTACATTGTATATACGCGTATACTATTTTTCTATGAGAAAAATGTAAAAATAAAATGGTAGGAATTTCTCAAATTGGTTGCAAGTAGGATGTGTCATTAATTTGATGAGCTTTACAATTGCTGGCTATTTCAATAATTAAGTACTGCCATGGCGCAAGACATCAAACGAAGGTTTTTGTGCATTGCAAAACAGTTATCAAATTATGCTGTTTTTGTCAGTTTTCCTCATTTTCCAAGTGCGTCTTCACCTCGCCATTTATATATGAAATTACATGTCGACGTAGCAATGCGATTCTTATACAATGTCCACCGCTTTCATCTAGTACTTGGCTTTTGCCCTTTGATGAATAATTTATATTTTGAAACACACACAAACATACAGAGATAGAGTGAGGGATAGGGAGAGATCGAAAGAGAGTGACTGAGAGGGAGTGAGAGAAGTGGCAGAGAGAAAGAGAGACGTAGAGAGAGAAAGAGATGGAGAGAGAGGCAGATGGAGAAAGAGAGAGAGAGAGAGAAAGAGAGACTGAGAGAGAGAGAGATGCAGATGGAGCGGGACAGCAAGACAGAAAAGGGAGATAAACGGAGAGAGAGAAAGACAGAGTGAGAGATATGGAGCGAGAGAGCGAGAGACAAGAAAGAAAGAGAGAGAGAGAAGAGAGAGAGAGGGGGGGGGGACTATAAAGACACAGTTGGAAGAAGATAGAAAAGGATAAAGCAAAGAAACTGTATTTGGAAAATGCCAAGTTAGCCACAAGTAACACGAACAGTGCAACAATAATTTCTGAAATGGAAATGTTATATTATTAACTTTTTTTTTCATGTTTAAGGCAAATTACATTTTCTTCCTCATATTTCCTTTCATTCGACCATCGTGCTTTGACGTCTGGGATTACGCGAGAGATGAAGAAACTGCACTAGAATCATCAAAAAAAAGGCATAAACTATAATTCGAAAACCCGGTTTATTCATTCAGCGCAGACATGCAATTACGAAAATCATAGAACATCTCTGAATCTGCGCCATTATGATATTTCTGTAGCCCACTCAGGGATTTTACAGATTAATATGCACTCTCACGTTTCCAGACATCAAAAAGTGGCATCAACGATTGTATTATCAAACTTAGCACAGAAAAGGCGTGGCCCTGTATTATTTCAGTATCAATTTCAGAGAAAGCCTTGACCGAGGACAAATGACATTGTGTTTCTTTGCGAGACTCTGTCTGAATTTCAATCTCTTGTATTGTCAGATGGATTCAAACGACTGGCTGTCTAATTCAGCGGTCGCCAACTTTTTTCGCTCCGTTTCCCCTCGAGATAACTTTTCGAAAGTAAATTATGTTTTGTTCAATAACATAAGTTCCAGTGAGTTAAATAATGTTAGTGACAAAGGAAGAAAAGGAGAAAATGAAATGTTTTTCTTAAAGTGGCTGCAAGACTCCAGCTTGTGGAAAGTTATAAGAGCTTTCATGGAAGCTCTAATTTCAGGTTATCTCAATAACTTAGCATTACTGTGGACAAGGACGTCAAAATAAGGTTTTTATGTTTTGCAAAAGAGAAACAGTTATTAAATTGTGTACACTTGGATTTTGTTCGTTTGTTGTTGTTGTTGTTTTTTTTTGGGGGGGGGGGGGAGGGGGGGGGGTTTATAGTTTACACTTCCACCACATTAAAGCAACCGGCCGAGAGGATGTACAAATACAGAATGAGCAAATTTTCCACTCGGGTAGGCGAGATTTACCCCTTTGGTGTACATTTACCCCATGCTGAGAACCCCTGGCCTAGCCCAAAGTGTTGTCACATTGTCAGTACTGTCGGTCAGATTGAAATGACTAGCTGTCAAGTTGAAAGAACACAGGATGACAGATCCCTGTTTTCCTTGACTGAAACAAAACGAGGCATAAACCTTCACTGGGCTCTGGGGTTGTCTTTAACCATTGATAAAGCGGGGAAATGTTGAAGCATAATTACGTCGGCGATAGTGGAGATGGCCGTGCAAGTAGATGGAAGGCATGAACAGGAAAATGATGTAAATCAAGGAAAATACGTTAATGCAAAAACAATGAGGGGTGAATATGCAGAGAGAAGTGAAATGAAAATGATGATAGCGAAAGTGAATAAAATCGTGAAAAATAAAAACAAATCCGGAACAAAATTCCAACCTTATTTAAAAAGGTTTGTTCCAAATCCACTTTTGGCACAACTGAGAAATTTGACGTCAAAAGTTTGCGGATTTAGTATTATGAAAAGGATTTTGTCTTAATCGGAAACGTGAAATAGCTTGATAAGTACCACAACACGTTTTCAGGGAGTGTCAGAGTGTGCATTTGTTTTACCTCTTCTACATGCCAAAAGATCTCAAGTTTTTCCAGAAAATTGAGAGTGAAGAAACAAGAACAATTTAGGTCGCCAAATGACGAGAAGGAAACCTTGAGGATACTGAAAAAAATTCAAAGGCAAATAATTATTGTGACGAATGATGATAATGATTATAGTTTATGATTACACAGACAATGATGATGGTGGTGATGATGATATTATGGCTGGTCCCCTGGATCAGGACTGGTCGTCAGGGCGCCCTGTTGATAAGCACGTCAACTCTCTCCATTTACGTCGATCATGCGCCACTCCCAGGATTTCACAGTAGCTTTTTTAAAATCTGCTAGCTGGCCCGCTGACTCCGAGGAATAAGCAGATGTGATATTTAAACCTGAGCTTTGATCACCATTATGTAAACTCTAGGAAAATGCATGTTGTTTTTTTTTCCAGTTCAAAATGTCAGAACACTTTCTTCTGTTCCACTCAGCTGTGGTTCAAAATCAACGAAAATATTAACAATATGGCGACCTTCAAGACCCTTTAGAATATGCCCATGCACATTTTCACGTCTTTCTATGCGTAATGTGATATTTTGTAGAATTGAAGGCTGGGGAGTTAAGAAGTCTTTCATGATTACATTGGAGGCCTCAGTACTTCCTTTACAATACTTTTATGATTCAGTGATGTTGTTGGCCCATTCTTTCTCTGTCTGCCTCTTCGTCTACAGCCCTGAACTATGCCCTGCACAGTGATAATAAGAATAGTTGATAACCCTGCGTTTGAGTTTGAGTTTCAGTTTGGGTTTAATGGCGAGTTGACACGATAACGGCCACTTGGCGACTTTCACAGGTTGTTTTTTTTTTTTTCTTAAATCATACTTTAGGGTGGATATCAGACCATTGGCTCCTGTAAATAAGACCAAACAAAAGCGGGGAAAGATTCGGTGACGCTTTGGCCTACAGGCAAGATGCTCCCCTCTCATGCCGAATGTACCTGGTTCGAATCCTGGACGGTGCAGGCATGTTGGCATTGATTTAGGGATTTTTCTCAAATTTTCCCATCCCTGATCCTATGATAGAGTGAGGGATAGGGAGAGATCCTGCACCTAGACTTCTCGGATAAGGATAAAAAAATTCGGAGGGCCCGTGTGTACGTTACACACGTTAAAGATACGTTGGCAGTTGGAAATTGAGAAGAGCCGACCGAAAAGGACGCTTCCAGGGCAAAACTCTAAAAAACGAATCCCTACCACAACAAGAAAATAAAGCCAAGAAAAGTGAGGTGTAAATGCCAAGGGCAGCGAAACCTCCTAAAATAAAGACCTAAACACCGTTAAAGAGATTCTGATAATGAAAATGATGAGCGAAGATCGAACTGGGTGAACTATGAAAGCACATGAGTCATTTATGGAAGGAGAGAGACTGGCTCATCAAAACAACAACAACAACAACAACAACAACAAAACGCATGAAGATTAAAGGGAACAAACAAGGAAGTTCAACTGTGTCTGATTATCGAACGTACTCGAAGATTGCCTGCCCTTTGTTCTTGTCTTCATTATCTGCTCTTGAAAGCAGAATTTTACACAGTCAACAAAACACACTAGGAAAATTTAATGTTTAATTTTCCCTTTATCATCAAAGAAAACTGAGATTTTCACAAACAATGTCGAAGTGCCAGCAGAGAATATCATAATTAAATTCAGATTAACAT
Source organism: Onchidella celtica (assembly GCA_963931925.1). Lineage (NCBI taxonomy): Eukaryota > Metazoa > Mollusca > Gastropoda > Systellommatophora > Onchidiidae > Onchidella > Onchidella celtica. The sequence continues at coordinate 10,067,402 of OZ007570.1, forward strand.
ATTTTGTTTTCACTATTTTTATTGTTCGCCCACTCACTATAGGATAATTTCGGAATAGGAGAAAACAACAGAAATTCGTAAAAGGTGTTCGAAATAGTGGGTCCTAAATTAAAATGTACCCAGTGTGAACACATTACTTTTAATTAAAAAAATGAATGAAGACATGCAGATCTAGTTGTGGTCACTTAAAGTGCATTTCATCTGTTGTTTGGTTTGTTTGTTGCTCCCGATTTTCAACATTTGGAAACCTTTATTGGTGTTAACCATAAAGTGCGTACGCTAGTTTTGGCGATTTTTTCGTACGCTTTGCTCGATTCTTCCTTCTTTTTATGGAATTCCGACCTTTAAAATGGCTAATGTTTAAATAAGAAGACCTTGGTGTTTTAAAAGTTTACCGGCATTTTGTGTGGACTGATTGTTTGTTACATTCCACAGATTTTTGTAATCCTACCCTTTTTTTCTGCTATGCTTTTCAAACACTAGGTCAGACACCCAACTCCTCTAGGACATGTATGCCCCCTCTCTGACGGGCCATAATTCTGTAATAAATATAGTCATATCTCTGCATAGTACATTTGGGTCTTCAACTCCTCATTATTGATGGTGTACGCTGCTCTGAACCGCCTGGGTGAAATCTAGCGAGGATTAGAAGAGGGAAGGGCTGTATCAGAATCTGAAAACCGTTCGAATCAGTTTATGGCTCAGCTTTGTTTACGAATGTACGTCATCAGAGAAGCTTGTGTGCATCATTATCCTCCGCTTTGCTCGCCGTTTTTCGTGTATCAAGAGATAATAATGATCTCAGATTCACCACTGTTCTGGCGTGGACTGTAAGGCCTGCGTGTCATTATAACCTTTATCAAGCCTAATCGATCGTTTTCAAAACTACATTATCATTTACAGCTGAGAAATTCAACAAAGGTTAACTCCAGTATTCTATATTCAGCTCACTATAAACAAAACAATTTGTTTCTATTTAAATAGAAAGAAGGAAGAGCAATTATAAATAGACAGACTTTGAAAAAGAGAACATGACTGTTATTATTGACTTGCAAGACGAAGAAACCCATTATATTATGAATTGTGGCCTGTGGCAAAAATATTGAATGACAATCATTAGACAGTCCATAAAAAACACCAAAAAAAAACACCTCAGGGCATTAAATTAAATGATAATACAGAGAAAACCAGTCTCCACATAATCAAGGATCACAGAGGTGAGAAATAATCCAGAAAACCACCAGTTCCTGAGGTAGTTAGATCACAAGACCGGCAGTTTCCAGAAATTGATTTCCAGGAGCAACAACAAAGGAACGTCCATTAGTTATAAGATTATTTCATCTCTGGATCCGAATCTCCCATCATGTGTAGTTAATATCCATATCCAACCTTTCCCTAGTTTCTCATCCCAATCCCTTTCACGTGGGCCATTTCATAACGCGCTGGAATACTCCCAGTGATGACATTCCCAGTCCCTGCCGACCAACTTTATGTGGGATGTTATTCTGAAATCGGTCCCAAATACTGTTGTTGTAACTATACATAGGGGACTTGAGGATTCTGATTCATGGGCCCTTTTCTGTACTTTGTATGGCGTGAGCTGACATAGCCGAGTGGCAAGCAGGTGATTAAAACCCAGGGATTTGAATGTAGCCACAAGCGAATGACTGCAAGACATGAATCTGAATCAGACGTTTGGCCTTGATATGACCTGCAGACTGAGGACGTTGAGAGCCGAACAATAATGTTTGACGATTCTCCTCCTCCTATGAAGATTCGTAGACTCACAGAGTCAATAGTGGCAATTGTTAATGCACATATTTTGTAGGCAAATATGTGTGTGTACGAGTGCGGACAAGCTGACAAAATGGTACAGAATGCTAGCCTTATGCGTTTAGAAATGCTCAGTTGAAATGTTGCGGCAAACCTGGTATACCAAAACAAAAATATTGGATGTGTTTCTCACGACCACTTGACGGCTCATACTTGGTTCCTCCTGAGACCAAAGAAACCTGAATACAATTAAAATAAAACAAACTCTTTTACGAGCTCAGGTTTGGATTTTACTGTGCGTCAAAGGACAACTGCTATGTTGCACCCAGCAAGGTTACCTGACTACAAACGTTACCATAAAAATGTGGAATATATCTCGCAATCTACAATATTAGGGTATCTAAATGAAAAATGGGTCTACATAGCACTGGAAATCTCTCAGTATTTGCACAATAATTGTTGTAATTTTTTTAAAATATATTTTGTATACTTCTCTAATTCCATTTGGGGAATTGCCTTAGTGTCACTGCATCCCAGTTGCAACTGGAGCTGACACGTCGTCGCCATAGTGCAGCGCCAGTCGGCAATTTTTGTTTTTGTTTTTTTTAGGGGGAAGAGGGGTGTATGTTTTTTTTTCTTTAATTTTACCCAGACAGAAGGCCTTGTTAGGCCTGTTCCACTCGGCTTCCAATTGCCAAGGAGTCTTTAACGTACGCAACGTGCACACGGGCCATCCGAGTTTTCCGTCTTTATCCGAGAATACTAGATGCCCGACCCTACCTACCATCGGATCAGGGACAGGAAAATATGAGAAAAATCCCAGAATTCTAAGATGCTTGCACCGGCCGGAAATCGAACCCGGTACCTTTGGCATGAAAGGCAAACACCTCACCTCTAGACCAATGAGCCCCCATTGCCTCAAGACCAACTGGTAGTTCCGTTGACGTGTGCAAAGAGATAAAACCGGGTCAACTGTTAAAAACAGAATTCAAATTTTGCCGCACATTTCAATCATGATGAAAATTTAGAGTAGCCTACAATTATTATTATTATTATTATTTTATATAGCGCATATCCATTTTCAAAATGCGCTATGCGCTTTACAGAAGAAACCTGTCAACCACAGAGCAGAATGGAGCGTCGGCGAAGCGCTCAACACACTACACTGCTTCTTTCTCTCTCCCTGTCTCGCTCGCTCTCTCTCTTTCTATCTCAGAGCAAATTGTGACGCAGTCCTACAATAATGGGCTTCCTATATGAAAATTATGTGTATATAACATCCGGAATCTCTCCACATAATTATGTAAAAGAAAAGTTCCATTGATGCGTGTAAAGAGTAAAAGCCAGGATGAACTGTTAAAATTAGTATTCAGATTTAGTTGTGCAGTTCAATCCTTATTAAAATGTCAACATCACTCTGAATGTATCCAATGTGAAGACTTCTTGCCACACCTTCACATGCCTTTCTCCGGGTTCAGGAACTTTGGAAATCAGGAAATCATTCATACTAATAATCTCTTCCGTACCCCCCCCCCTTCCGTCCCACATACTTTTCACCTCCAACCACCTTTCACCTAGGCACTGTCCATCCACTGCAGGCTGTAGCCCTCCGACAACGCTTTCCATGCCTTTCTGGCTGATAATTTCCTCGTCCATGTCGTCTCTGCCCCCCCTTCCCCCTCTTTTTAATGTCATCCTGCCATCTTCTTCCTGGTCGTCTTCGTGTTCTTCTTCCTTGTCGTCCATGGTTGCCATTCAGTGCAGCGTTTTGTTCATCTCTGGTCGTTCATCCTTCCTACATGTCCAGCCTAATTCCCATCTTTGTTGTAGCATGAATGTTACTGGCCGTTATTGCTGGTTTGTTTGCGTATTTCAGCTTGGGGGGAGGAGGGGGGGGCTTCATCTTCCAGTGTTGATGTTAAGCATTCTTCGTTCCATCGTTCTTAGTTTTCCCACTTATATATGTTACAGTAAGAACCCGTACCTAGGGAATACGAGTAATCACTGAGCATTTTAGTCAATCCACGTAATCCCCGATTCACTCAGGGACTTCCCGTAATTGCTGAAATTTCTAGTGATAACGCGAAATCCCTAAAATTAGACCTGTCATTTTACGTGTTCTTACTATTGAGCTTTCAGTGAATTCGCGTAAAAAGCCCCGCCACTGAATAAGACTCAGTTCCCTCTTTAAAATAGTTATTGGTGTGCTTGCTCTGGTGTGCTTGCAAGAAAGTACATCACAAAACTTGCTTGCTCTGCACCGTCAGTGTGTTATGACGCCGAAATTGGGTGAGTTTGGCAGTGTGTTTGTTTTGATCAAAGTTTATTGGATAAGGTTGTCTCGCTTCATTATTCGCCTTCCTCAAGCAAAGTCAAGATGTCTATCGAGGAAAAGTTTACACTGTAACAGCTCACGGATCACTTTAAAGAAAACAAAAAAGGATGAATTCCAAACTGTGACTAGCAGAACTGACATTGATGACTGGAAAGCAGCAGCTGATCATTCCCATGCCAAGGGGCGGCTTGGATATTATCTGTTGGAGAAGTAAGTTTTCACTTCAATATACAATTTTACTCAGTCAGTCTCAGACAAATTCTCTCTCTCTCTCTCCCCCCCCCCCTCTCTCTCTCTCTCTTTGTCTCTGTCTGTCTGTCTGTCTGTCTGTCTGTCTGTCTCTCTCACCCTCTCTCTCCTCCCTCTCTCTCTCTCTCTCTCGTTTTATTTTTTGTTGTTGTCTTTCATTTAGTGTTTTGATTTTTGATTTTTTTTACGAATGGTGAAGGTCTATACTTGTGTGTCTGTCTGTCTCTCCCTCTCTCTCTCTCTCTCTCTCTCCTTATCTCACTCACTCTCTCTCTCTCTGTCTCTCTCAGGTATGAAGTACTCCAATGCGGGCCCACAGAAAAACTGATAAAGAGACGTTCGGCACAACAGGAGTCGCCACTCTACTACGTGAGCATCGAGGAGACGTTTGATGTTGTCAAGAGCGCCCACATCTCAACTGGCCATGGTGGAAGAGACCGGATGCTGAAAGAACTACAAAAGAAATATGCAAACATTCCAACTAAAGCCGTTGAGCTGATCAAGTCACTCTGTCAAGAATGCCAAAAGAAACGAAAACGGCCGATGACGAAGGGTGTTGTCGTTCGTCCAATACTCACCAAGGAATTCTCGTCAAGAGGTCAGGTGGATCTTATTGACATGCAAAGCATGCACAGTGGATCCAATAAGAAATGGATCATGGTGTACCAGGATCACTTGACGAAGTTTTGCATCCTTCGAGCCTTGACGTCTAAAAGAGCTGCAGAGGTTGCTTTTCATCTACTGGACAATTTTCTTCTCATTGATGCACCCGTTATTCTCCAAAGCGATAACGGATCCGAGTTCACTTCACACGTCATCACAGAGCTGAAGGAAGTTTGGCCAAACCTAAAAATGGTGCATGGTAAGCCTCGCCATCCCCAAAGTCAGGGGTCGGTTGAGCGAGCAAATGGTGATATTAAAGATATGCTGGTGGCATGGATGGCCGATAATGACTCACAGGACTGGCCTACGGGCATCAAATTTGTTCAGTTCCAGAAAAATAGTGCTCTTCATTCCGGGATAAAGTGCTCTCCATATTCTGCAATGTTTGGCTGTGAGGCTCGTGTTGGACTTACTACTTCGTCTTTGCCGGTGGAAGTGATTGCTCGGATGGAGACTGAGGAAGATCTTCTTGCTGTCAATGAAAACCCTCTCTCCCAAACTGATGGGGTTGCAAACCAGATCCAAGCTACAAGTGATGAAACAGCAACAGTTGGTGTGACAGACGGTGTTCTACTTCCAGTCGAACTTGAAAGCACATCAGCACAAGACATTGATCTACCCACAGGACCTTCCTCGCCCACAGCAACACCATCTGCCTACGATGTTGACAGTCCTGGTTCTTATGGACAATCAGAAGAGCATGTGACGTCTCTCTCACCCACTCCATCTGACGGTCCTGTTTCCTCTGCTGAAAATCTTAGGGTCGAAGAACGCATCAAACAAATCAAAAGGCGTCGTCGTGAAGCAGCCAATGCACAAACTTCTCAAGCAGAAAGGATGGTGAAAAGAAGTCGTGTAGAGATGCGAGCTGGCGAACAAGGAGACAAGGTTGCTGTGCCAATTCCACTTGTTGATCGTGGGAGAGGCGATCCTAGAAATATCCTTGGTGTCATAATTGACAGACGAGAAGACACAGACCAATATAGGATAGCCGTAAAAGCTGGTATTCTCAGTGGTCTGTACTCCAGAAATATCCTTGGTGTCATAATTGACAGACGAGAAGACACAGACCAATATAGGATAGCCGTAAAAGCTGGTATTCTCAGTGGTCTGTATTCCAGAAATCAATTCGATCTGTGCCCTGAGCGTCTTCTAAACGCTGACGACATAAACACCGAAAAAACAGTTTCACTGCGCTCGGCGGTGATTTCTCAATCCTCTTCAGGTGGACAAGGCTTCACAAGATGCAACTGTACTGGTGCTAAAAAGTCTAGGACAAGGCGATGTAAATGCTTTAAAGCAGGGCTTCAGTGTAACTCACGCTGTCATAGCAGCCTCAATTGTTGTAACAAGTGACAACGTCGATGGTGTCTGCCATTTTTTAGTTTTTTTAAATGCTTATTTTTATATCGTGGAGCAGGTGTGTGTGTGTGTGTGTGTGTGGGAGAGAGAGAGATGGTGAGAGAGAGTGAGAGAGAGAGAGAGAGAGAGAGAGAGAGAGAGAGAGAGAGAGAGAGAGAGTGAGAGTGTGTCTTTTACCGAACTATTTAAGCAATCAAATTTTTATACTATACATTCCTGTCAATGTTTGCATTGTGTTCAAGTGTGATCAGGGATTACACGTAACTACTGGGACCATTTTTCAGGGATTTCACGTAATTCCTGATTATTTCAGTGATTACGTGAAATCTCCGAGTGAAACAGGGATTACGCGTATTCACTGAAATATTCAGTGATTACTCGTATTCCCTAGATACCTTTTCTTACTGTAACATATACCAAAGAAAAAAAGTCACACGCACCCAATTGCTTGTTTTAAAGCTACCACCGCCCATCACCTCTTGTACAAATAGCTGTAACCCTCCAATATCCGGTGTTCCATAGCTGATGCCGTGATGCCCAGCGTTTTACTTTTGGAACCGTTTGCAATTTATTGATAAATAATTTAGGATAAAACATTTGTATTTTGGCATTAATATACTTGATTACTTTAAGTCGTTGTTTTTTTTTTAATGCTCTTGAAGTACTGGATAAAGCATTCTGTGTTGGAAATATGAGGATTAAATAAAAAAAAGTTACTTTCAGATCTTAAAGGGGAAACGTCGAAAATCAAACCCCTGCATGTGGGAATGGATATACCAAACTGTAAAGCCACCAATATAGTAGAGCTAAGAGGATTGTTTTGAGGCTGGACTTCGCTTTTCATCACTTGGAGACATTTCGTTTGGTATGGCATTTAGAATGTACAGCCAATTTCAGTCAGGCCTAATCTTTTCGACTCCCCATTGCCAAGGTACCTCTAACGTGCGCAAAATGCACACGAGCCATCCGAGTTTTTCGTCTTTGTCCTAGAAGACTAGGTGCTCGATCCTACCTACCATAAGATCAGGGACCAATATCCAACATGCCTGTACCGACTGAGAATCGAACCCGGAACCTTCGGCATGAGAGGCGACACCTTGTCTCTTGACTAACGTGTCCCTTGGCGAGATGTATGTCTATATTGATATATCGTTGCGACATGAGAGTGAGTGTGCATGTGGATTGTGTAAGTGGTCAGGTCTGTAAAAGAGAAATATTATCAGCCTCTGCAGGAACAACGAGTCCGTGAAACTGCCCCCAAGGTAATACAGTTATAAATCATTCAGTACTTTGTCGGTGCCATCGCAGCTGCGAGATATTATTAAAGTTCAGCGAAGGTTTTGTTACCGCTGGGTACTGTTCCACTTTGAACTGCTTGAGGCAGATGAAGAGACAGGTCGTGAAAAGACGACAAGGAAAGAGGAAACGTTTGACTTGTATGGAATCTAAAAGAACAGTGAGCGAGGAACGTACCTCCTCAACTCAACTGTGGAGCCCTGGGCCCCGAGTGTTGTTAGACCTCAATGTCTCGATTCACGTGCTCGTATCGACACCACAAGTAATTGTCACCTTGGGGCGAGGATTTTGAAACAAAGTACTTGAAAGTCTTTAAAGTACACAGTTATACTATTATTATAATACACTTCGACCATAATCGCCCTCACACGTAAGCACTGTTGATAGGCAGAGGTGGTGCCAGCAAGGAGTTTTGAGACTTACTCCAGTTAAGACAGCAGTTGAAAGAAAAAAAAGGGGGTGAGGTTTTTAGGGAGGGGGGGGGGGGTTACAAATCGTTCTTTTATGGGATGGTCGCAGTTTGCCTTGTGTTAACAGAAGACTATTGCACTTTCAGCACACGAACAAAGCTGTCTTATCGAGAAAGGTTCTTTTAAAAACCAGAAAAATAAAAATTCTTACAAAATGAATTGTCTAGTTTTCAGCCATTTCTCAAGCAAGCTCCAGTAAAACATCATTCATGTCTGTTCGTGACGCCACGGGTATTGATTCCATTGGAGAAACCTCCACCTCTGTAGATTGGAAAGAAAGATGGAGTTGTAGCATGACTAACAGTGCTGGACTCCATCAAACTTGTGATCAAACACCAGGTTTGTATTTGGTTGCCGGGCGACAATCAAATTACCTTGACGTCCAACATCGCCTTCATCTTGTGTGACTAGACGGTCTACAGCGGTGAGTTGACTGCAGTCAAACCTTAAGTCAACAGTCAAAGTGAGTCAGAGACAGACAGACAGACAGAGATAGAGGGAGGGAGAGAAGGGAAGAGAGAGAGGGGGAGAGAGAGAGAGAAAGAGAAGGGCAGAGCAAGAAGGGGCAGACAGAGAGAGAAAGGGAGAAGGGGAGAGAAAGAAGGGCAGTCAAGGAGAGAAAGGGAGAGAGAGAGAGACAGAGAGACACGCACAGACAGAGAGAAGAGGTGGAATAGAAGCTACATCATTTGTCTTCCTTTGGGATCTGACAGAGAGAACACACGAAAAGAATTCCATCTTTTGTTGGGTTTTGCACACAGCGCCCACGTCTAACAAGAATCTTCATTACACTTTCCCATGGCCCATGGCTTTGTCCATGTATGAATCAGCATGTTTATCTCTCTGGAGACAAGGAAATGGAAAACTGAGACGTTGTTTGTTTGTTCGTCACCGATGATGCTGAAGAAGACAAACTTTGCATAATATCAGGGCCGGTTTCACTGTTTATCTCATCACTGAATATTTCTATTCACCTTTATGCTGTGTTTTCATGTAAACGGAAACGAAAACAGAAACGGCAACGTCAAAAATCTATCAAGTAGTAAAAGAACGGGTGTTTCCATCTTTGCCGAAATGGCGTTTTCGTACCTATGAATATATTCTTTTTATTTAAGTATTTCAAGGGTTTGTTTTACCTTTCCCTCGCTGTTTCCGTTTCCGTACACATGAAAATACAGCTTAACGAGGAAGTTTGAGAAACACTCTGCAGTCTGTAAATAGATAGTACTCAAAGCATCTTTACTATATTCTGAACAATGTGTCATTAGGCATTCATTAAAGTGTTACCTTTTCAATTACTTAACCCTAAATCCACGCAAGCCCACAGTTACTGCTCTACAATAATGGCATAGTAAATATGTCAGACCTAATATGCTAAAAGGCAACCGGCGGTTCATTGCATTCCTGGCTATGAGGGTTAGTATTATGATATCATAGAAAAAACAAATGCGCCTGACAGGAAAATATGATAGTACAATAGAATCAATATGGCTTAGGTAAACAACTGGCAGGAAAATATGATAGTACAATAGAATCAATATGGCTTAGGTAAACAACTGGCAGGAAAATATGATAGTACAATAGAATCAATATGGCTTAGGTAAACAACTGGCAGGAAAATATGATAGTACAGTAGAATCAATATTATGGCTTAGGTAAACAACTGGCAGGAAAATATGATAGTACAGTAGAATCAATATTATGGCTTAGGTAAACAACTGGCAGGAAAATATGATAGTACAGTAGAATCAATATTATGGCTTAGGTAAACAACTGGCAGGAAAATATGATAGTACAGTAGAATCAATATGGCTTAGGTAAACAACTGGCAGGAAAATATGATAGTACAGTAGAATCAATATGGCTTAGGTAAACAACTGGCAGGAAAATATGATAGTACAGTAGAATCAATATGGCTTAGGTAAACAACTGGCAGGAAAATATGATAGTACAATAGAATCAATATGGCTTAGGTAAACAACTGGCAGGAAAATATGATAGTACAATAGAATCAATATGGCTTAGGTAAACAACTGGCAGGAAAATATGATAGTACAATAGAATCAATATGGCTTAGGTAAACAACTGGCAGGAAAATATGATAGTACAGTAGAATCAATATGGCTTAGGTAAACAACTGGCAGGAAAATATGATAGTACAATAGAATCAATATGGCTTAGGTAAACAACTGGCAGGAAAATATGATAGTACAGTAGAATCAATATGGCTTAGGTAAACAACTGGCAGGAAAAGAATCAGTTTTTTTCTTAGTATATGAAAAGTGTCAAAAATGACTGTCGTCAGTCGCGTAGAGCAGTGACGACATACAGAATTGCCGTATTCAAAACGTTTGAAAATTAAATGTAAACAGAACTGATTTTATTGCATCCACAGATTTTTGCAAAAAATCATTATGAAAAATCAAAAGTTGGGCGCCAGGTGACTGTCAAGAACAGATTTAATTCATAAATGTTTCCACTGACTAAATTTTTGTGAGAGAGCAGTGAGTAATTTTTACAAACGTAATTATTGTGCGAGCCAGCATAACTTGGTCTCGTGGGCAATTTGTTTTGAACAGTTTTTTTTATAATAGATAGACAGAAGATGTGGGGAAGGATAGACGGACAGCGTAGGTGTGCATGACTGAGCACTTGTTATATCTCGTGTTTTGAACTAGGTTTAGTAAAGAGGGAAGGGGTGAGTAGGAATTAAATGTTATTGAGACGTCTGTTGACGTACAGAAAATACCGTGATCCAGAGTAAAAGCTCGGTTTTTTGAACATGTTAAGAATTTATTGCTATAAAATTACATTATATTGTATGAAGTAATTCGACCTTTGATGTCGACCCAAGGTCGTTGCGTAGGGCTGTTACTTAAAATAACTCAGTTCGGCAGCTGAGCTAGAAGTGGTTGCACCAACCACAATCCAGGAATTAGACGGTAAGCTGCAGATGCAGACCAGTATTTAAGGCCATACAGAACTTAGTTCTGGGCCACATGTAGACAATCCATTTACGAGGTGGTCGGCGATAGTCCTCAGCCAGATGAGAGACATAGAGACGCAGTTGAGCAGTCCATTGTGAGGGGCCTGATTTAAAGCTCCAGAGCCTAAGCTACTTGGTTTGATATAAACCCACAGCGTTTACATCCAGCGCTCTCACTCCTAGTGAGGGCCGCATGGTGAGAGTCCATACTAATTTGTAATGATGAAAGTGAACCGTTCTACTTACTTTTGAAGACAGTTTCAGAGCTACCGCCAGACAACGCATGGTTGTACAAGCATTCTCCATGGCGTGTCTAGAGGAAATGTCCATATCCTAACATGTCTCATTGAATTAATAGAATTTAAACTGTTAGATCCGTCGCCACGTGCGCGGATTCTATTTGCCATATAACTCATATGACCTGCAAGTAGTTAGATTGAATACGTTAGTCTTTATAAAAGCTGTAGTTCCATTAGTTAGATTCAGTTGCCTTTCAATTGATATTTATATTTATAATTATATTTGTTACATTAATTCCTGTAATTAAACTGCCCTACAGTTCTGCTAAAATTGAAAGCAATTGATTTATTTAGTTTTTAGAGTGCAAGTATTTATTTTTGTGTGTTCGTCGATTGTGGGAGCGGACCTCGAAAGAGTGTCAGTCGAAATATCCCCATGTAACCCACATCGCGACAGTGACCATTTACAAAAGAAATAATAATGGAATGGAACGCTGAGCACTAGATGGTTAATCTATTTCCTGGAATTTAAAAGTTTTCAAGCCAACATTTAATCACTTTTGAGACTCAAATTAAAATTCAAAATGAGAATTTGGTAGACAGAAAAATCCTCTTCCCTGAACCTATCGTGATCGGTTTCGGCTACTTTTCAGGAGAAACAAAACATTATTTTATTTCAGCATAACTGATTTAGTTATGGTCAGTTATTTGAACGTTTGCTGTTCGATTATTTTGGAGCTTCGGAGTCTGTAACCAGGAGATGGCTTTCAGTGTAGTTTATTACGTAAGCATTGATTTTTAGAATGTTTGAGTAATTCCAGTGTTAAGGAATGGTGTCCAAATACAGTAGCGATAAGTTTTGTTTTCACATTTATTTAAGATGAAATATTAGATCAACATAATGACCGGGACATGATGATCACTGTTCAGATGTGTTCTTTTCAATGTTGTTGTTACTGTTTTGCAACCATTACCCCCCCCCCCCTTTGGAAGAGGGGGGGGGGGAGTTGGATGATCCACCGGTACACCATTTCCTGGATATGAAACGCTATCATCCAGAGACACGCCGAGGAAGAAAATCCTGGGTACTGTGTATAGGATTTCATGAAATAATTATACCAAAGCTGCGTGACTGTTTCAGTATTTTCTCCTTTTTCCCACGCTTAGCTGTTGTTTTGTGTGTTCTTGCATTAAATTCCACCAGTAGCCATTCGGAAGTATTGTGTTTACTGGCTGTCGAATGCTCACATGATGCCAAGAAGAAAAAAAAGTAATCATACTCAAGATTTTACGTAAGAATAAACCAAGATTGCGACCGAGTTTCAGTGTGAACCCTGTAAGTGCTGACCATTAGTAGCGTGAGAAGCTCGTCTTAAAGAGAGAAAGTTTTATGGTTTTGTTTGAACTTCAACTTGGTGGCTGCAAACTTTCCGAATCAATAAATGAGTATCGGTATAGCAATATGTACCGGTGGTTGTAAAATTGTGGAAGAACATCAGCGATGACACGGGGAAAGTGGAAAACATCGGCTCATAAAAAAACTTGGCTCAAACGTGAACTGTTTAGGATTGTTTTGATTGAAACTGAAGGATGTCCGTTTTTTAGACTCAGAGGTTTGAGGATTAGAGTAGATTAAATGTTTGTTAATGTTTGTAGTTTGAACAGATGGGCGACCGGGGGAAAAAAGCAGGACAATATGGGATTTTTGAGAGCATCCGAGATGAGGAATGAGTGGCGAACTATGATCGTCCATATCTGTTCCAGATCCGGCACTTGAAGAGAGAACATGTGTGTGAGTGGAAGCATGATGAAATGATGTTAATGATGTATTTTAATCTTGTTTTTAATTTTAGTTCAGCGCCTTAGAGCACACCATTTTTAGGGACCTGAGCGCTATGCAAGTTAATTATAACATTACAATATTACATTAAAATGACTGGACGAGGGTTGCAATTTATAAACCAAGTCCAGAGACAAGTGACAGTGAAACTGTTTCAGCATTTAAAGGTTTTATAGTGAATCACACGCACTAATCATGCCTATTTCAAATGATAAAGAAGAATTCAGATAGATACGAAGAGGATATTTTTCAGTAATTTTCGATACGTACTGCAATATATTTTTGGGCTTTTATACCCCGACGCATTGACATGGTTGAAGTAAACTTTAGTCTGTCAAACAGTTTGCTTTCAAGTCATATTACCAAGGGAAAAATATTCAAATCCAGGCAAACAGAACTTTCATTCTTTCTTGCTCCCCCAAAAACCATTTTCATGGGGCCCTGGTAAGATGCAGTCTGTTCTTGTTTTCATAGTTTACAATCTTTCATATTTACGATCTTAGCTTTTATTTCCTGAAGTCTAAAGAAGCAGTACTGCAGGTGATTGGTGGCAGGAAGTGTTATGAAATGGTCTGAAATAAATTTGAGATGCAGGTAAAACAAGGAAAAGAGACTTTGAAAAAAAAAAGGACCTTGTCACTCTGGATCAAATTGCAGATCTCCAGTCTCAGAACGAGCACTCGGCCACCTACTGACAATCAGACAAGTACAGCGGGTCAGCGAATTAAGAGAAACCCAAAATGCGACAAGTGTCGGATCTCTGGTCATAAATCCAACCCCTTGACACTTCTCTAAGCAAGGTGCTCGCCTGTCATGCCGAAGGCAGCCGGTTCGATCCCCGGTCGTTGCAGGCATATTGAATTATTTTTTTTGAGGCGGGGGGGGGGGTGATTCCTGCATGCACCTGATCCTATGGTAGATAGGATCTAACACCTAGTCTTCTCGGAATAAGGATAAAAACCTGGACGTTGTGCATGTTTAAGATACCTCGGTAGTTGAAAGACGAACAGAGGAGGTCGATCAACACCGCTGCCGGGGCAAAATTCTAAAAAAAACTAATCTCTACCACAAAAACACACAGAAACAAGGCCAAGAAAAATGAAAACAAGAAAAGTGAGGTGTAAATGCCAAGAGCAGCGAAACCTCACAAAATAAAGACCTAAAAAACACAATTTTCATTGTCTGTCCAGACGAGCGTTCCACTGCGATCTAATCAAATCAGAAGGAAATCGCGGCATTAAATAGGCTTTAATAATAATAATACATGAACCCCCCCCCCCCCCAAATAATTCTTCAAACTATTTCACAATAGATTCTGTGAAGTCCTAAGAACGCTTCATTTCCGGTAATATTGCAATTCCCGCACACTTTTTACAAGACGATTTCCACTTTCCTGACAAGTCCCTAGAGAAGACTAGGGTCTGTGGAATCAATACAAACCACATTTGACGAAAACGAGATTACTTTAGCTGGTATAATATGGAGAGGTAAATTAATGTTTGTATTAGTGAGTTTGACAGTACTTCACCAAACAGGTCGCCCAGCAAAGAGCAGAGAATGAAATTAATTTTAACTGGCGATGGCACAGTAGAATTCTCACAGAATATACATTGATTTTAAACACAGGGAATGGTTGTGGAAAGGGCAGGAGAGTGGCTGGGTTGAGGGGGGGGGGGGGGGGGGAGGCCATAAAAATCCAAGAAAATGAACGGTTTCCTTACTAGACGTATCCATATATCAGAGTCTGTCATCTCCCTTCCATGAGGTTAAAGAGTTCATCTTCGAACGCATTCCTCCTTCATCTTCATCTCTCACTCTTTCGTCACTTTCAGCAGTCGTTTTTCCACATTAATTGCCCTGATATTTGAATTCAGTCAAGTTATGAAGATTTTTTTTCTGAATCTCTACATCTCTGCACGTGAAAGCACGGGATATGCGCCATATTATATTACCTATGTAAAATAACTAATTGCTGTGTTCAAGGTGCGATATCCGAAAAGGAATGAAATGAATTTACTTAAGCCGACCTGACAAATCATTGGGAGAATTATTTACCTGGTCAAAATTGAAAACTGGTTTAAATACCAAAAAAACGCTTTCAGTTTTGATGTCTCTTTCCCAATCCATTTATTTTCTCAGTTCATTTTGTTTTTGTTGCTTTATTGTTTCTGTTCTGTCTTATGTGCCTGTTGTGTAATGTGTGTATACAAATCCTCTTTAATCCCATTTGGGAGATTTGCCTTTGTGCCATTGGAGCCCGGTTATAACTGGAGCAGGCACGTCGTCGCCACAGTGCAGCGCCGGTCGGTGGTTTTTTTTTTGGGGCGGGGGGGGATGAGGGGGGAGGGGGGGGGGCTGGTAGGGATGAATTTTAATTTAATTTTGCCCGGGCAGCGGCCTGTTCGGCCTGCTTTTTACGATTTCCAACTGCCAAGGTATCTTTAACGTGCACAACGTGCTCACGGGCCCTCCGAATTTTTTCGTCCTTATCCGAGAAGACTAGGTACTCGATCATACCCCCCCAATAGGATCAGGGACACGAAAATATGAGAAAAATCCCAATTTCCAACATGCCTGCACAGCCCGGGTTTCGAACCCGGGACCCTTGGCACGAGAGGCGAACACCTTGCCTCTAGACCACCTTGTCCCCACACCTCCCACACCCAGCATAAGGGTCTACGCAATGGATTGTGAGTGAGAGAAAAGAGAGAGAGAGAGAGAGAGTTGCAGATGGACAGAACAAGACTCTGTAAAGCGCCTAGAAACAGATTTGTTTTTGATTGCACACTATATTATTGATCTTCATTATTATCGTTATTATTATTACTACTATAATCATAATTATTATTACTTTGTTTCTAGAAAGTTGCGATCTCGCCCGTGGCATATTCAGACACCACATAATGATAATAAATGTCTACTATTAGTTAGGGTAAGGGTAAGATTTAAGGTTGGTTTAAAGTAATCTTGATGTTATTGTTTCTTTCAGCAGCGAACCAGAGATGAGAATTTCCGGCATGTCAGCAATCTTCTACAAATTAATGTACATATTGTAGTCTTTTGTCTGGGCATCAGACTGCACTCCAGCCTATCTGATAGCTTTTCACAGTGCACGGCACACCTTCACCTCTGTACGCTCTTATTTCACAGGTTTAATATAATATTCTGTGTAGCCGCTCGACAAAATGAGGCACATTTCGGCACTAACTGATTCGAGAAAATGGTTAAAAGTCATCACAGGGGCAGTTTTATGGATTTTGTGTTTTCATTATTTGAGACAGGTAAATCCCTCAAGACTGACTTTGAATCCAGTCACCATCAATCATTTTGACTAAAAGCTGACACTTAAAAAGCATTTTTCACAAAAATATGGTTCCGTTACTTCCTGTCTTTGATAGGCCATTTCTCTGCTAATTAAATTACAGCAATGTTTGTTTTTTTTACCAAATGAAAGGGCGTTGGTACCAATATCTCCATACCACCAAGATGCATGACGAGCCTCATTTTATCTGGCGCCTACACATATCAGTCCCCGTAGGCGGGCGTTTTTGAGTAGGTTTTCAAAATCCACAAAGGTATCTCCTAAGTTGTAAAGTGGGTCGCTCACTCGTGCGAGTTGGTGTGAAAAGGTTTGCCCACTGAAGCAAAGACGCTCATGTTTAACTTATCGATCTGCGGATAATGGAAATCTTTTTTTGGTTTGTTTATTTAGAAAATACATGTTCTCCCTCCTATTTCCTCTTCGTATCTCACTATTTCCAGCAACAGATCTAATTTTGTTACTGCACTTGACTAACTAAGAAGATAAAATACAGGTAAAATAAGATGATAAAATACTTGAAAAGAGATAACATTGAAGGTTTGGTTCACAAGAAGTGGATAAGCTAACATCTCCACACCAAAACTCATTTCTGTTATCTCAAATATTGCATGATAGCCTACATATTTTAGCAAAGTAGTATAATTTATATATTTGTATGCAAAAAGAGAGACATACGGTATTAATTTATTTGATGAACAAACACCTATACATAATATCAGGGGCCGCATGATTGACGTTTCTGAAAGAAATTGAGATGTGAGGCGTGTGTGTAGTCCTTGGCAGCCGGCAGATTGTGCTGTAAGTTGAAGTTGAACTCTGAAAACTGAAGGTTGGATAACGTGATTTTTAAAATATCACAACTGTAAAGTCTAATAAAGAAAATTATTCACTTTTTTCGTTCTGAAAAATGAGTAAAAACCAAATTACGTTAATTTTACCACGCAGCACTGAACAGATATACATCGCATGCGTACATCTATCTGTGCATTTTTCTTTTCTGTGAGATATTAGATGTCATAATATTGTACAGCTGTCCTTAGACAATCAGTTATCAAAAGTGCCATGATTATATCGAACGGGTATTTGCCATTTTTTGGTTGTATGCGCCATTTTGCCAATTCTGGCGTTTTGTCATGAAAATGGTTCTCTCACTCCATATTCCATTATGTACAAGTGTCATTCCAATCGGTTACAAACTTTTCAGGATTATGTGTTTGTGATGTATCGTTTGATGTGTTTTAGCCCTCTGGCCGACCAAACTTTCAAGCCTCATTTTCTCGAAAGCACAAAAACGCACATACACTAATACAGCAAATACATGACGATAGAATAAAACATCGAGATTTTATAATATACATAATTGAAAGTCAGCAACCAGCAGGGCTTGTGTTCAGCCTTACCTAACAGAGGGTTTGAGGTCCACATGGAGGTAGAGAGTACAGTGAAAAATGTAGAAGTACCCAATTTAAATGACTCGTAGACATAGGGGTGTTTATTAGCTCTAGTGCATTTTTATCCCTTCTTCGTAGCCAGATTGAATATTATTCTGCAAAGATAGAGACGTGGAGATACCCGCTTCTGGTTGCTAATCCTCGATGATGTGGGTGATGGCACACAAGTAATTTGGTTTTAGGAGCCATCCATAAACTTGCTGTTGTTCTTCAGTCGTAATCGACAAAGACCATCTAGTATTCCTCTCGACTTTTAACTGCCAAGGTATCTTTAAGGTGTGCAACGAGCACACGGGCCCTCTGAGTTTTCCGTCCTTATCTGAGAAGACTAGGTGCTCAATCCTACCTACCATAGGACCTGGGACAGGAATTTCCCCCTCCCTTCAAAAAAAAAAAAAAAACTATGCCTGCACCGACCCGGGATCGAACACGGTACATTTGTGGCATGAGAGGCGAGCACCTTGCGTCTAGACCAACTTGTCCCTAAGTCGTCATAATCGAACATTTAGGCTCCTTAGGCTCCTTATGTATGAATGGGACGGCTCTCTAACCCAGCTTGCATTTGCCCGAGCAAAAATTAAAATAAAATTCATCCCTACAATTCCCTCGCCTCCCTCCCTCACCCCCCCCCCAAAAAAAAACAACACCAAAAGAACCAGCCGACCGGTGCTGCACTGTGGTGACGGCGTGCCTGCTCCAGTTGTAATTAGGCTGCAATGGCACAAAGGCAAATTTCCCAAATGGGATTAAAGAGTTATACAAATACAAATACAAAATTACAATATTCAAAGAGGAGGGAGTGGGGGCTGAGGAAGGGAAGGGGAGAGGAGGAGAGACAGTGGGGCACAGACAAATAATTATGGAGTGCGTAAAATATCGACCCAGCAAAGTGCAGACAACTAGGGAATTCAAGAGTGAGAACATGAGAGGCTTTGCCCATTTGTCTCCCCTTGGTCTGTGTCCAATAGACACTTGAGGCTAACTGGTCTGTGTCTATAGACACTTCAGGTTACCAGATTGCTGGCTCAGGTTTTGCCGTGTCATGAAATATTTACCCGGTTCTCTCCCTTGCACACTGCAGGGGTTCTCAGCCCGTAAGCTGCAGGGAGACATCATTTCTGTGTTTAGTAGTTTTGTATTTGTATACTTCTTTGATCCCATTTGGGAAATCTGCGTCAGTGTCATTGCAGCCCTGATACAATTGGAGTGAACACATCGTCGCCCTAGCGCATCATTGGTCAACGTTTTAAAGTTTTTTATTGGGGGTGGGGGTAGGATTAGTTGGTTGTTTTTTTTTGTTTTGCTTGTTTAATTGCCTGGACCGACGGCCTTGTTCGGCCTATTATTCTTCGCCTCCCAACTGAAGACAATTTTTCCTAAACAGGGTAAGTCAAATTTTGCATGAGTTATGGCCCCTTTCAGATAGCCACTGAAAATTAGCGTAAGACGAGTTGTAAGTGTTTAGTTAAAACTTGCTATGTCCTGTCTTTATCTTTGGATAGTTTTAACAAATTTTAAGTTTTAACTGAACACTTAGGCCTCGTCTTACACTGATTTTGAATAACATGCCTGCTCCGACTGGGAATCGAACCTGGTACCTTCAGAATGAGAGGCGAGCACCTTGCCTCTAGGCCAACTTGAAACTGAAAATTGAAATATGTAGCTGCCCCGGCAACATGAGCCACTTTGTGCATTTTGGTGGTTTGGAGATACTGGTATCACTATAATAGGTATTCGAAGCCCTTTCATTTGGTAAAAATCATATTGCTGTAATTTAATTAGCAGAGAAGATATGGCCTCTCAAAAGACAGGAAGTGACGGAGCCACATTTTGGAGAAAAGCGTTTTTAAAGTTTCAGCGTTTAGTCCAAATTAATTATGGTGACTCGATTCAACGTCAGATTGGGGGCTTTTATCAGTCTCAAACAGAATTATCATTTGGAAAAGTAATAGTAAAGAGGTTAAACCTTTCAAAATACTGAAAACGCAAAATCGATAATATTGACCTTGTCCTTTGATGTGATGCCTTTTAACGATTTTCTCTAATCCGATCGTGCCGAAATGTGCCTCATTTGGTCGATCTGCTACACAGATGGCTGCAATGACAAATATCATCAAATTCCACAACAAGGACTGGATATCTTTTCATTTAAGTTATATCACACTTTTTATAGAGTTCTATGACAGTGTTTCAGACTTTGTGAACAGCTGTAGTGAACGAATTTGTGAAGTAACTTTGCTCTTCTACAAAGTAAATGTTGTTTTAGGACATGATTAGTCGTAATTCCAAATGAAAACTACAGTTGTCACAGCATGCTCGTTTTATGGTTACCTCAATCGGCTCTTAGCTCATAATCTTTAACTTTGTTCCTCTCACACCGATTAATTGAAAAAGAAATGCTGTCCAGCAATGGGAGCAAAATAATTTAGATAAGGCATATTATTTTCAATTTATTATGAACTTCCAAATCTTAAATGCTAATTTCTCCAAACCTTCATTCATGTGACAGTCGACGCTTTTCCCCTGAAGTTTTCACAAACATCTAAGAACTTGTCATGTCTGCACATCCGTATGATTTGAAATGTTCAAGAATATAAAGATTAATGCAGGTGTAAATAGGAGAAAAAGAAAAGATAGAGAAATCTTTCTCACTCATTGTTTCTCTACCCGCTGCCAGTGACAAAGAAAATACCCGAGGACCGACAGCAAAGCGAGATAGAGTGGTATTAGTTTCCCAAGAGTCAAATTAATTTTATCCAACACGTTCCACTCCGTTATTGTCACAATAAAATGTCTGGGACATAATTATTTGTTTTCTACTGGTGAAATTGGTGAAAAGTGCTCCGTGTGTGTGCGTGTGTGTGTGTGTATGTTTGAGGGCGGTTTTCAGGGGGGAGGGAGCGGTGAGGGGGGGCTGATAGGAACCAGCCGAAAGTGAAGTTGACATTAGTAGAAAACATTTTAGGCTATGTGTTAGACGGCGCAAGTTTCCGCCTCTATTGCAGAATTATGATACTGGGTAACAGGCAGGCGGTAATAAAAAACCCCTAGGTTTAATTAAAAAGTGATAAAGTTGAAGCTTTGAACTGACTAAGAATCCAGACTAATACTTACTAGAAAGGTTTTAGAATTAACAGGTTTACATCCCTGGCCATTGAAGAGAAAGCAAGAACAATACCGCATGTTCCACAATACTATTAGATAAATAGATAGGTAGATAGATAGACAGACAGACAGACAGACAGACAGACAGACAGACAGACAGCCAGAAAGACAGACAGACAGACAGACAGGCAGACAGAAAGACAGACAGACAGACAGACAGAAAGACAGACAGACAGAAAGACAAACAGACAGACAGACTGACAGGCAGACAGCCAGACAGAGACAGGTAGATAGACAGACAGACAGACAGACAGACAGATAGACAGATAAATAGATATACAGAAATACAGACAGAAACACAGACAGATAGATAGAAGGATAGGTAGGTAGATAGCTAGATTGACAGGCAGACAGACAGACAGTCAGACAGACAGAGAGAGACAGATAGATAGATAGA
>OZ007570.1:10091449-10126449 GCA_963931925.1 Onchidella celtica
GTTTTTTTGTTGATTTCTAAGGGTTGTTGTATTTTTTTCTACTTCTTCCCTCCCATGAACCCTATTTTCACGTCCGTCTGTTTCTTTTAACAATTCTTCAACTCACCATTCTCCTCTTTATCTTCTTCTTCCTTTTTTCTTCTTCCCCTCTCTCTCTCTCTCTCTCTATCTCTCTTTCTCTGCTTCGCTCTCAATCTCCGCCTGTCTTTCTCTTTGCTCTGTCTCCGTCTGTCTGTCTCTCTCTTTCTATCGGTCTTTCTCTCTGTCTCTATCTGTCTGTCTGTCTGTCTGTCTCTCTCTCTCTCTCTCTCTCTCTCTCTCTCCCTCTTTCTGTCTCTCTCTGTCTCTCTTCGCAGCAGAGAGAAGAAAGGACTAGTCAGCACAGGAATCATCTTCCAGCATTCTCCAATAGTCTACGATCTGTAGTTAGTGCAGGAACAAATTTTAATCCACACAGGTTGTCAGGGATGAAACTCTTACCTTGGCTATGATAAAAACGGGTTTGTTGTACATCCCAGTACCTGAAGATTGCAACATATAAACTGTCTGAGTTCACATAGAATACCGGTCAAGAGCTCACGCTTGCATACATCAGAGCACAAGGGTCAGTTTCTGGGTCATGGACATCGGTCAAGTCCCATTTTGTACATATTGTTCAGCGCCGGATTAGCTGTGAAGAGGACACGAATCGTGATTAAGCACATGTTTAATTGATTTAACAGCGTCTCGGGCCAGCATGAAACAGATTGCTAATGGTTTGAAAGCGTTCACAAATGTCTGGGCACGTGACAGATTTCTCAGATGTGGAATTTCTTTGATGATGCTCGTTCTCCATTAAATCTGATTTAGAATGTTCATTGTCCTGTTGATTTTCTTCCTTCTCTCCTCCTCCCCTCTCTCTCTCTCTCTCTGTCTCTGTCTCTCTTTCTCTCTCTCTCTTTCTGTCTCTCTCTTTGCTCTCTCTGTCTGTCTGTCTGTCTGTCTCTCTCTCTCTCTCTTTGCTCTCTCTGTCTGTCAGTCTTTCTCTCTCTCCTCTCTCTTTCTCTGTTTCTCTTTTTCTCTCTTATCCAATCGATTATCCAATCGATCTCTCCCTCTTCTTGCTTCTCTCTCTCTCTCTCTTTTAGCCCCTCCCTCTTTCTCCCACCTTTCTCTCTCTCTCTCTCTCTCTCTCTCTTCCCCTAGATTATCAGTTCGATCGTATTTTGCCCTCTTCCCGTCTCTCTCCATACGTATTTTTGACGCCCTTTTACTCGGCAGATCTACTGAACGTCTTACTTCCTATTACTATCTCTTCTGTTGTATTCCCCCCGCCTCCTCCACCCCCACCCCCAAATTACCATTAAACCCTTCCCTTCACCCTAAAAAACCATTCTCTCTCATTTCCTACTTTGCTCAAGCTCATCAAG
Organism: Onchidella celtica; assembly: GCA_963931925.1. Classification (NCBI taxonomy): domain Eukaryota; kingdom Metazoa; phylum Mollusca; class Gastropoda; order Systellommatophora; family Onchidiidae; genus Onchidella; species Onchidella celtica. Next base: position 10,092,859 of record OZ007570.1, read on the forward strand.
CATGCCGAATAAACGCAACAAAATAAAACGTGAAGAGAGTAAATTGTTCTGAATTATCTGCGCTCTGGTTTTGTTAATGGCCAACAGCGACAGTGGCATTTTACTGCCACAGCCGTGCAGGGTCGCCAGCAAAATCAAAGGCCTTTCACACGAAGTTGTTGAAACTGTACATAATTATTAAAACAGCGGGGAGGCATTATAAAGGTCATAAAATGAATTAAACTGGAACCAATTTGCTGACTAGAAAAAAAAAAATGCTTACAACACAATAAAGCGCAAAAAGAGAAGAAAAAAAAAGGATAGGGTGTGTGTGTGACTAATACTCGTATTGCGTGACTTTGGTTTTATTGCTTTCCTACTCTGTTGACAAATTTGTTTTTTCATGATACTGTCCGAGAAATGTTAGTTTAGACCTAGTAAAAGCTCATAATGGCACCGTAGCTATTTATAGATATCGTATCAGCATTGTGTATTAATTAGGGAAAATAGACCCCAGTTGGGTTTCAATGACATGGGGTAACTATTGCTTCATCCGTTCCATGTGTTCCAGTAATTATAAATTAACTACCACACCGAGCTGACTGTTTGAAATGATGTGGCGTACAGTGACCAGTTCCCCGCGTGTAAGTGTGCTACGCATTCATTTCTTCGTAAGGAGGGGATAAGAGAGATAGAGAAAGAGAGAGAACGAAGAAAGAGAGAAAGATGGACGCGATAAGAGAGAGAGAGAGAAAGAGGAGAGAGAGAGAGAGGAAGGAGAGAAAGAGCAAGGAGAGAGAGACAGGCAGAATGAGAGAGAGAGAGAGAGAGAGAGAGAGAGATCGCAAGCAAGGAGAGAAATAGACAGACAGAATGACAGACAGAGATAGTTCAGTAGAATTTTTGCAGACTACACTTTCCATCTCGGCTGAGGCGAAATTGGTACCATTGAAATAGAGACGGACAAGAAAATTGTTGTGTACTAGTGAACGTCTCATTAAATCCAAAAACTAACATTACGATCGAATTCACTAGACTTGTTACGGCATAGCGCTGACAGCTTAAATTATTTGTACTTAGACCAGAGAGCATGCTGTAAAGAGAGAAATCACTATTTGCACCACGAGACACATCGAACTCCACCAAACCATTGTTACCATGGAGCGGAAAGTAGGTCAAGGTGGTAAACAATACCCGTTTGTACATTTCCACGGGAAGTAAGAGCTTACAATCGGCTCTATATAGCTTCAGTGAATCCCAAAATATGAAAAAAACTCAGTTGATATAAATGGCATGCACACTGTCTTTGGTATGGCTAAGACGGTCCCTTCCAATTCTTGTTACCACCCAAACCTAGTTTAGCGATTTGGTAGAAGTGATTGCTCCCTTTAAATACGTACTCTCTGTTCAGAAGAAGGCAGTGCGATCATGGAATGCACTAATCGCTTTTAGCAAAACTCCCCCATTAGTGCCAGCTTCATTAAATAGATATTACCAACCACATAACAATATGCCGTTGTACTAGAACCTTGCAATCGTTTTAATGTACCAGTCTCTGGTTACTAGTGTTTTCCAAAATGGTACCATCAGTGGCAGTTTAATTAAATGAAAACTACCGAGGACACTATAGGATGACGTTGTGCCAAAATCTTGCAATCGTTAAATGTTCCACTCTCTGGTTACCGTACCAGGAAAAATTACACTACTCTCCTTTTCTTTTTCAACTACCTGGGCCTGGCGTAAATTGCTTGTTTGTTTTTGATAGTTAAATTGTGGCAAAAAGAAAAGACTGTGTCTTGCTACAGTTATCCGACAGATTTTCTGTGTTGTTTTTTTTCTCTATGTGTGTATGTTAGTTTGTTTGTTGTTTTTTTTTTGTAAATACAATTATATTTGGTTTGCTTTTGTAACTTGTCCCTGCAAACCTCTCTGTGACAGTTTCACCGAATGGTCATGGTCAGGTATTGCTGTTTAGGCATGAGCACCGTGATGTCATCAGGGATACGTTGGTCTAGAGCAGGGGTCACCAAACTTTTTTCACAGAGGGCCCGATAACTGACGGACTTACAAGCGCGGGCCGCATAAGCAATCTGTTCAATACTTGCAAACCAGAAGAAAAACTCGAGCAAAGACGATTTTTTAAATATTAAAAAAGTATCCATTTACTAAAAAAGTTCATCAAAGAGGTAAGCAAGGAAGCTTGTCCATTCCTGTAGCTCTAGATATCCCTGGTTTTATCAAACAAAATCAAGTACCATGGCGGGCCAGATGAACTGACGTCGCGAGCCGGATCCCTGGTCTAGAGGCAAGGTGCTCGCCTCTCGTGCCGAAGGTATCGGGTTCGATTCCCGGTTGGCGCAGGCATATTTGGACATTTTTGGGGGGAAAAAAATTCCTGTTCCTGATCGTGTGGTAGGTAGAATCGAGCACCATGTCTTTTCTGATATGGACGAAAAACTCGGAGGGTCTGTGTGCACGTTGCAAACGTTAAAAATACCTTGGCAGTTGAAAGTCGAGAAGAGCAAGCCGAATATGGCCGCTACCCCTGGCAAAAATTCTAAGTAACTAATCCCTACCACAAAACCACACAGAAACAAGGACAAGAAAAGTGAGGTGTAAATGCCTAGAGCAGCGAATCTCCTAAAATAAAGACCTGGGCACACAGTAACCTCACCTTTTATTTCGTTCAAGTAAAGCGTCATTGTTTAAGTAAGCTCACCAATCACGATAAAGGGAATGTGACTGTAATTGCTCCTAAGAGCTCAAACACTAAAGCTTCGGTTTCGTTTCGCTTTCGTCTCCAGACGTAACAAGAAGTGAACGGTGACGAAAGCGGAAGCGATATGCCATCGGAGAGGCGCAGTGAGGGTTTTTGTTATCTTTTTTAACTATTCGGCAAGATGTCTTTCAACAAAACTGCTGAAGGCGAAGAGAAGCCGATGCTACTGTATCCACGCCCTTAGGACAGTCGGTGCACGGGTCGTTCATCCTTCATTGTTCAACTATGAAAAAGTAAAATTTAAATTAATTCTAGGGGTAGTTCACTGTACGTGTTCACCGTTCAGTGTCAGTGCTAAATGTTGGGGGACACACTGATCTAGAGTCAAGGTACTCACCTCTCATGCCAAAGGTACCGAGTGTGGTCCCCGGTCGCTCCAGGCATGTTGAAATTTTTTAGAGAGGAAAAATTGGTAGGGTCGAGCACTTAGTCTTCTCGGATAAGGACGAAAAACTCGGAGGGTCCGCGTGCACGTTGCGCACGTTCAAAATACCTTGGCAGTTGAAAGTCGAGAAGAGCAGGCCGAACAAGGCCGCTGTCCGGGCAAAATTCGAAAAAGAAAAGCACTAAAATAAATCCCTACCACAGCAGACAAAGCTATATAAAATAAATCCCTACCACAGCAGACAAAGCTATATAAAATAAATCCCTACCACAGCAGACAAAGCTATATAAAATAAATCCCTACCACAGCAGACAAAGCTATATAAAATAAATCCCTACCACAGCAGACAAAGCTATATAAAATAAATCCCTACCACAGCAGACAAAGCTATATAAAATAAATCCCTACCACAGCAGACAAAGCTATATAAAATAAATCCCTACCACAGCAGACAAAGCTATATAAAATAAATCCCTACCACAGCAGACAAAGCTATATAAAATAAATCCCTACCACAGCAGACAAAGCTATATAAAAACAAGAGCAAACAAAGATAAAGACAAGAAAAGTGAGATGTAGATCAATGTCAAGAGTTGTGAAATTCCTATATTAAAGACCTAAAACAAAAGTACTAACTGTTTGCGATTCATGAAACGCGAAACTCATTTTTTCGTCCATCAGCATCTAAAAAAGCAGTTATGAGCCCAGCCGTGATTGTAAGTCTGACTATCAACTCACATTGAAACTCAGATATTTTGATGTCGCATTTTTGAACGATAGCAACGTTGGACGAAAAACTATGAACGTTAAACTATGAACGAAGAAGGACCCGCGTGCCGCCTTAAATGTCCAGCACGATGTAGACACTCTCTAATGTTTTTTTCTCTTCGCAACCTTGGCATTTGACAAGTTTCTTTTCTCCAGACAGTGATATAACACCGTGTTTAAAAAGTATGGTTTTGTCTTGGATATAGTTTATATCCACAAAGCTCGGGAGACTCTGGAATTCCCAAATCTCTCTCTTTCTCTCTCTCTCTCCCTCTCTTTCTCTCTCTCTCTCTCTCCGTCCCTCTTTCTCTCTCTCTTTTTCTCCTTCTCTTTCTCTCTGTCTGTCTCTCTCTCTCTTTATCTCTCTATCTTTTCTCACACACACATTCTCTCTCTCTCTTTCTCTCCCACACCCTCGCTCCCACGCTCTCTCTCTCCCTCTCACTCTCACATTTTCTGTCTCTCACGCTCTTTCTTTCTCTTTGTTCGTGTTTTCTTTAACGAACAAGCTGATTCAAATTCAATCCGGTTTCACGATACAGACAATGTGTCCCCAGAGAACAATGATGCCTATAATGGGGTGTGTAACTCCCCAAATGTTGAAATGACTGAACGTTTCTTAATCCCTCAGAGAGTGGAAAAGAAATCCGCCAGACATCTCCTGAATAATAAATAGATGAAATTGGACGACTTGACTGCATATTTTGAACCACCGACAGAAATATCTCATAGCTAAAACTCATGATCATATTACAAAGCTAGAAAAAAATTGTTTCATGCCTGAAATACGTGAGCCCGATTGCAAAGTCTAAACCGTCAAAGGAAACGGTTTTATAAAATTGCAGGTTATGAGTCCAGATGGCCTTGGTCTACAGCATCCGCCCCGGGGACACTTCTGGTCTAGAGACAAGGTGCTCGCCTCTCATGCCGAGGGTACCGATTTCGAATTCCGACCGGTGCAAGCATGTTTGAATTTTTGGGATGTTTCTAATATTTTCCTATCCCTGATCCTATGTTAGGTGGGATCGAGCACCTAGTCTTCTCGGATAAGGAATAAAATCTCGGAGGGCCCTGTGTGCACGTTGGAAGTTGGAAATCGAGAAGAGCCGGCCGAACATGCCGATGCCGCTGTAAAATTACATAAATGTTGTCCCTATCACTCCGTACCACACCCCCTCCCACCCTCCCACCTCCTAAAAAAACACTGATCGATACTGCACTGTGGGGTCGACACAGTCTGCTGCAGTTGTAACTGGGCTACAATGTCACAAAGACAAATTTCCTAACTGGATTAAAGAAATATACAAAATACAAAATTAAAAACAAAAACAAAACATAATAATACGTTTACGAAATATGACATTTGAAAATTATTTGTCTCAACAGCGGCGAGGAGCTTAGCGGAACGGATGATGTGGACAAGTATACAGAGGCAAACCGTGTTTTACTTTTCGTACGTCATTTTCCCTAAAATAGCGGAGCGGTGCGGATGCTGTGGGCAAGACCACAAACTCCATATATCATCACGTTGGCCGCCTATTGTGTCATATCACCTGGGGCTGTAATAATATTGTAAGGAGAATAACATACCGAAAACGATGTGGAACTGGTGATTTTGAAATGATTCAACTGGTCCGTGATAAGACCACTTCCTCTTTGTTTCCTTTTTCGCGGCTTCAGTTCTTGTTTGTTCCAACTCCACTTTTTGCACAACTGAGAAATTGGAGACGAAACGTTTGCGGGATTCGTTATGGTGATAGGGGAGTTGAAATAAATCTGAACTGTGAAATAGCTTGATAAGAGCCAAGGGCATTTTAAACAAGTGTCAAAGTGGCGCATTTGTTATACTTCTTCCACATGCTAAAGGATCTCTAGTTTTTCAGGAAATGGAGATAGTAGAAACAAGAACCAAGATCGCATTTTGCTCTCCTGTGGTCGTGGAAAAGGCAGAGAGAGAGAAAAGCGGCCGGTCGCTAAGATACAGACATTCCAATGCTTGAGAGATGGCAAAGTTGTCACGGACATTGTTCAATTATTGTATTTATTATGAGTCTTTTGGTGAAAATCAAAACGGTTACTATCGTGCCATCAGCATGTTGTGACCTCGATCCTATTCCTACATTTTTGGTTAGATCTTGTATTGATGGACTGGTTCCAACTATTACAAAAATAATAAACAACTCTATTTTAAGTGGGTCTGTCCCTGATTATTTTAAAACAGCCTGGGTAACACCACTTTTGAAAAAAACGACTCTTGATCAAAACATGTTGAAAAATTATAGACCCGTCTCAAACCTTCCTTTTCTTTCAAAAATCCTTGAAAAGGTGATATTACAACAACTAATGTGTCATTTGAGAAATAATGACCTGTTGGAACCATTTCAATCTGCTTACAGAAGTAACCACAGTACTGAAACTGCACTATTAAGAATCATGAATGACATATTAGTAAAGGCAGATTCTGGAAATATTACTCTGCTAAATTTGTTGGATCTATCAGCAGCGTTCGACACCATCGATCACGAAATCCTGCTCAGAAGGCTAGAAACATCGTTTGGAATCAGAGGGGTCGCCCTTAAATGGGTCGAATCTTACCTGTCAAATCGCCACCAATTTGTTGTAACCAACAAAATAAGATCTTTTTCTTATGCGCTTCAGTATGGCGTACCACAAGGCTCAGTGCTTGGTCCTATTTTGTTTACTATCTATACTATTCCACTTGTACATGAAATAAAGAAATTTAATTTACAATATCATTTCTATGCTGATGATACCCAGCTCTACAGTTCTGCCTTGCCATGCGATGTTGACAGCCTTCTGCAGCAGGCTGGAAACTGTATAACAGAAATTAAAAGCTGGATGAACCAAAACAAACTGGCACTAAATGAGGATAAAACTGAGGTTATTTTATTAGGCCGTGAGCGGGTTCTGCAAGAAGTGGACAGAACTGAGATGATAATTGGCACTAATTCAATAGAAATTTCAAAAAAAGTAAAAAACCTAGGGGTTTACATTGATTCAAATCTTTCTATGTCATCTCAGGTTAGTCACCTCATTCGTATTCTGTACATGGAAATCTGGAAAATTGGTAAAATCAGACATCTTATTTCAACTGAAACTGCGGCTGTTTTAGTAAATTCTTTTGTACTTTCAAAGCTTGACTATTGCAACTCCCTTTTGGCAGGAATTTCACAAAAAAATATTAGAAAACTCCAAATTGCTCAAAACAATGCAGCGAGACTTGTTTTGAAGAAAAAGAAAAGAGATTCAGCACTGCCACTTCTGCAGAGTTTGCACTGGCTGCCAGTCGAGAAAAGAATAATGTACAAATTGTCATCCATTTGTCACAAATGTGTCAATAATACTGCTCCATCGTACCTAGTTGATTTAACTGATTACTATGTTCCATCTCGTCAACTAAGATCATCATTTGACACTACAAAATTGAAAGTACCTAAAATGAATCTGTCCACTGTAGGAGAAAAGTCCTTTTCATTTCTTGGCCCTACCATCTGGAACACTCTTCCAAAGACAACCAGGGAAATTAATGACATTGGTTCTTTCAAACGCCATCTGAAGACCCATTTCTTTCAGACAAACTAGGCTAGGTGTTTTTCGGCAGCAACAATAGTAAATATTTTTGAATTTCTTTTGTGTATGCGTGTGTGTGTGTGTGTGTAAGAGTTTGTTAAAGCGCCCAGAGCTTGTCATCGACGGGGTTGGGCGCTATATAAATGCAATATATTATTATTATTATTATTACTAATTTAGTAATGCAATATAAAAATGCCAAACACAGGAGAACAACGATACCCAATTTGAAAATGAAAGACGTAAATTTACTGATAACCTCACATTGTGTTAGAATGGGACTTTTCTGTATGTTTCAGATTGTAGCTGTCAGGATTGGGATTTGAATTGCCGTGCTGGGTCACGCATTGTTTGTTGCATGGCATCATTGATTTTGGCCAGTGCAAACGTCCTTGAACTGTTCCCGTGGACGGTTTGTTTTTGTGGCGCTTTTCTTGGAGATGGGGAGAAGGTGGGTCAGGATGGAACGAATGGATAGATTGACAGTGACGATGCAGTTTTCGACCCCGTGGTTTGGGTGTACCTTAACAGGGAAAGACGGGGCGAATAAGGAGTGAAGAAATTCGTACATAAAACGTTTAGGGTGTAGAGACTTTGCGAAAGGTTTTGACATCCTAGGTCTGACTTTGTCTGTTACTATTAATAGAATCTATTGGCGCTGCGAGCGGAGCTCGAAGTGGATGCACCAATCAAATTTGAGCAGTCACGTGAGTTGCAGAAGATAAGCGGGAGCATCTTTATGCTACCTCACTTCCATGTAGATCTTCCAGCTACGAGGGTTGTCGGCTAATACGGTTCAGCCAGAGAGAACCAACAGACTGTTAAGTCATGTCTATGTCCTGGATAGACAATGAAAATAATCCACAGCTATTTTCTCCAGTTCCCTGAAATCGTTTCAGGGAACCAATCGTAAGTTTCATCAAAATGATTCGAGATGATGTGAATCTGACCCTAACTTTCCAGTAGAAGTGCGACCAAAGGGATGCAAGACCATAAAGTTTTACTTGCAATTAAGATCTAGAAAGAGTGACTGATATACACATTTGTAAATTGTAATTGATGTGTCTGGATGAGGCTGGGGATTGCCAGCCCATCCTAGAACAGATCTAGATTAGATCTATCTTAACTACGTCAGTGTGTCTTGACGGTTTGATCCTTTATATGCAGTTAAATGAGTAATATTGTCGTCTGAGACATAAGGATATTATTTGTGAAGTAGTAGGCAGTCTATATTTCTGAAGATGAATAATTACTAAGTAAACTGTGTATGAATCAGAATGATATAGAGTTTCAAATCTCTTAAGGATCTAGAGGAGATTTATAGTTATGTATTTTAGTATTTTCATTTGATGCTGCAATGTTGTCTTTTAATATGTAAACGATAGACGAAATTGTTAGGAATTTTAAGTAATAAATTTGTGGCCCTACAAGGTCCTTGATATAACCTACTCGAAATTGTTATTAGTGTATGTGGCATGGTATGGCAGAGTAATTTCTAAAACCTCTCGATATTTATTAAAAATGCAGTCGAACACGTAAATTTATAATTAACCATCCCCGTAAAACACGAGCACAGTAATCCCCATCTGTAACACCCTTCTTTGAACTCGTAACACTCGAGGACCCAGCTCGTAACACTGGAGAGGGACCCTTAAAGAACCTTAGATAACGCCATGCCACTTAGTTAGCTTATTTAACACCTATTGTATTTTTATTCCATTATTTCATATTGTACTGTTGTAATATTATGTTTTCAGGTCTTTTATTATAGAGTTTAAACAATTTGTATTAATCGAATATTTTGTATTTCAATTTCATATGGTGAACATCCCAACATCCCATTGACCCGTGGATACCGGCGAGGGAACCCTTTCACCTTCCAGATTTACCTCAGACAGAAATACAGTTTTGGGCTTGGAGCTATGGATTGAGGATATTTAACATCTGAATTCCTCAAAAATAAAGATAAGTGATCCATCTATCTAACAGTCTTGGGGAGGGCGACGTACTTTCCGCTCTGTGTGTGTGTTCCAGGCCATTTTACTATTTATTATATGTTTAGTTTAAGTGCGGGAGGTTGGTTGGGATCATAGGTTAGCATATCTTCTTTGCCATTACGAAGGATATTGGAGGCCTTGGTGGCTATGTAAAATAACTCGGGGGGATTTGCTTCTCTGTGAATAGTTCTATTAGGGATCCATTATTCGTATAGATTGTGGCGTTCTTTTCCTTCCTCACATTTCTTTAGGAAGATGTCTCTCCTGTTTTCTTCTTAAACTATCTTTAATATAAGTTAGGACTTGTAGGGTCTGTTTTCGTTCGTTTTACTTGTCAGTATAGCGTCCTGTTTTTTGTATTTCTTTTTGCTTATTATAAACTTTAAACTACTATACTAACATTCATATGTTTACAATATATGCCTGAAGTATTTCACGTGCTAAAGCCACGTTGAATTTTAATCTGGATTATTGACATTAAGTGAATTGTTAGAACCCGTGCAGTTAATACTGCCAGTTCTGGATTAGTGTGATATAACCGATCTCGTTTAGCATTGACGAGCTCCCGAGAAGGCAGTACTAGGCTGCTTAGGGAAGTGACTTTTTTTTTTGAGTAGGGATATGTGGTGAATATTGGTGTTATTTTCGGCTGTGCGGCCGCCCGAGGAGCAAAGAGTTTATTGTCTCATGGGACTTGTTCGTATCAGTATTGAGGTAATGTCATTATGGTAGACACGTTGTATATTGAGAAGAGAGAGATATTGCTGATTCGTCGCGTTGAGAGAGAGATATATTTTTGCAGTGGTAACAGAGGACACTGCGTGTTCGCGTTTTTGAGAGTTTTTTGCAGTGGTAACAGAGGACACTGCGTGTTCGCGGTTTTGAGAGTTTTTGCAGTGGTAACAGAGGACACTGCGTGGTCGCGTTTTAAGTTGTCGAGAAGAGTGGATTTTTTTTTGTACCGATTATGTCTTAGGCTGTCCGCGTTCCGTGGACCAGCTAACGTAATACTAGATATGACTATATACCGAGATGACTGTGACACTTGACGTGTGCATGGCTTGCGTAAAACGCATTTAATTAACTAGCTATCGCCTCGTGCCATCTCATCTATACCGGATTTGATACGGAGATTAAATAAAATAAATCATATTGTTATTAAATTGAGAAAGTTCTATACTATTGTTGCATTTAAGGCAGCACCACGCGAATTTGGAATGTAAACGTTAAGCTAATTAACTTTTCGTCGTTTTGGTTGTTTCGGCTTCATTATACGGAAATTCGTTGTAAAAAGTAAGACAGGCCAAAATTTTCATTACTCTATTACAGAGTCTGTCTTGTATTGGGGTTGGATAGTGCTTGTCCCCCTCAATTCTAGACGGTGGATGGATTCACATTTGTCTTGTTCATTACTTTATGAACCATTTTTACAATCCTTTTTTGTGAATATCCTTTTTCCACCAGCGTCATTCCTGACTGTGACCTGAACTTCTGGCAAACCTGACGCCCTTGTCAGCGGGTCAATGAGATGAAGACATGGCAAACCAAGCTACCAGAGCTACTGCTGCCATTGGATACCACAGTATTTTAATTAACAATATATTGTGTGTGAATGTGTATATAAGCAGCAATTGTGTGTGGTGACTATATAATTATAAGCCTATTCCTTCAGTAAGGCTTCATTATTTGATAATAGTTATACTTTAATCCAGCAGTATACAGTGATATACTCATTATTATTATAGATGTTTCTGAGAATTTTGATTGTGTGCAGTAAGAATATTTAAATAGAATAAATTCTATAGAACGTGGCATCAATAATTGTATGCTTTTTGTCCATCCAATATGCACGTTCTTAGTTAGATTTTTCTTCTCAAGCTTAAGTCTCATCTTTCTACAGTACTACTTAAGCCCCTACCACAATAACTTTGAGATTTCTTGGATCTTATCGTGTAAATTTTATTTAAAATTTTCACTGGGGTGGGGGATATGTCAGGATTGGGATTTGAATTGCCGTGCTGGGTCACGCATTGTTTGTTGCATGGCATCATTGATTTTGGCCAGTGCAAACGTCCTTGAACTGTTCCCGTGGACGGTTTGTTTTTGTGGCGCTTTTCTTGGAGATGGGGAGAAGGTGGGTCAGGATGGAACGAATGGATAGATTGACAGTGACGATGCAGTTTTCGACCCCGTGGTTTGGGTGTACCTTAACAGGGAAAGACGGGGCGAATAAGGAGTGAAGAAATTCGTACATAAAACGTTTAGGGTGTAGAGACTTTGCGAAAGGTTTTGACATCCTAGGTCTGACTTTGTCTGTTACTATTAATAGAATCTATTGGCGCTGCGAGCGGAGCTCGAAGTGGATGCACCAATCAAATTTGAGCAGTCACGTGAGTTGCAGAAGATAAGCGGGAGCATCTTTATGCTACCTCACTTCCATGTAGATCTTCCAGCTACGAGGGTTGTCGGCTAATACGGTTCAGCCAGAGAGAACCAACAGACTGTTAAGTCATGTCTATGTCCTGGATAGACAATGAAAATAATCCACAGCTATTTTCTCCAGTTCCCTGAAATCGTTTCAGGGAACCAATCGTAAGTTTCATCAAAATGATTCGAGATGATGTGAATCTGACCCTAACTTTCCAGTAGAAGTGCGACCAAAGGGATGCAAGACCATAAAGTTTTACTTGCAATTAAGATCTAGAAAGAGTGACTGATATACACATTTGTAAATTGTAATTGATGTGTCTGGATGAGGCTGGGGATTGCCAGCCCATCCTAGAACAGATCTAGATTAGATCTATCTTAACTACGTCAGTGTGTCTTGACGGTTTGATCCTTTATAAGCAGTTAAATGAGTAATATTGTCGTCTGAGACATAAGGATATTATTTGTGAAGTAGTAGGCAGTCTATATTTCTGAAGATGAATAATTACTAAGTAAACTGTGTATGAATCAGAATGATATAGAGTTTCAAATCTCTTAAGGATCTAGAGGAGATTTATAGTTATGTATTTTAGTATTTTCATTTGATGCTGCAATGTTGTCTTTTAATATGTAAACGATAGACGAAATTGTTAGGAATTTTAAGTAATAAATTTGTGGCCCTACAAGGTCCTTGATATAACCTACTCGAAATTGTTATTAGTGTATGTGGCATGGTATGGCAGAGTAATTTCTAAAACCTCTCGATATTTATTAAAAATGCAGTCGAACACGTAAATTTATAATTAACCATCCCCGTAAAACACGAGCACAGTAATCCCCATCTGTAACACCCTTCTTTGAACTCGTAACACTCGAGGACCCAGCTCGTAACAGTAGCAAACGAAGAAAAACGCAGAAAAGTTACTCTGATAAGTATAAATTATAGGATTTGCCGGATACAAAGCTGTGACCTGAATTTCGGTTTTCTTAACTTTCCTCGCTTCCCATGGAGGTTAAGTCTGAGTTTTGAGTGAGGGTTTTACAGTGATGGCGCGTCGGCAGGATAAAGCCATTAAGGGCCAGTTTGCGCTTTCCACGGTCTGTTTGGGTAATTTATTTATGTTTGATATTCAGAGCTTCATCAATTTCAAATCCTCAAGTGGAATTAAATAGTTCTGTACAAATTATATCTTATTGGTAAAATTCTCGAAAGATGTTTTGTATGGGTCAGTTTTATAAATGAATACAAACGTTTTTAAATCAAATCGCAGATGTGAAAAAAAAAACACCATCTAGTGATTATGTTCATCTTGCACGCTCATGGCTAGCTAGGGATCCAGGAATGTCCCACCTGTACCGCGCGAGGCTCAGACTAAGTAAGTCACACTCAGGGTTGAAAACTGAATATATGATAGTGAGAAACAGGAAGAATCTAAATCTGAAAATACCAGACGAAGACCTACATGGAAGAACGATCAAAGTCCAAGTTTAAACATTTGTGTTTTTTTTTTTTTGTTATTCAAAAAAAAAAAAAAACGTTACAGTACTTATTTAACCCCAACGCCCAGTTTTCACTACTTAGTAACGTCTCCCTATGATGAAACATGTTGTTTTTCTATATCTCCATTAACAATGCACTTGGGGGCTTTCAATCTTAAAAAAATCGAATTTTTCACTGTCATGGATAATTATGTGACGCCGGTCGTTTTTCCACCTGGCTTTTCAAATTATATCGGAAAGTGAAAATCTAGAACCGCTGAAATGAAGGCGTCTATAATCAAGCAAGAGAACCCTAATCTGTCTGATCTATGGCGTACCAGAAAAAAAAACAACCGAAGTGGGAATTTAGGGGGGGGGGGGGGGGGGGGAGGGAATCTGGACTAGCTGGTAAGTTTTAATGAAAAAGAGAAGAGAGACGTACCCAAGCTGACCTTTACTAGAAATGTACAAACTGGTCGATAAACGGCGTCCTGGGACAAATAAGACAGGTCATCGTGACCGCCTTTGAAATCCGTTCATGGTCGTTATTTGTGACTGAGCCTCCCAGTGTCAATCCCAGCCACCATAAACCAGCGTTGCTAGGCTAAGCTACGTTGTTTTGGGTGGCTCTACATTTGGTGTTTCATCGGTAAAAGATATAAACCTTTCAGCTCCCCTCCTCTTTTCAACCCATCATCAGCAAGTCATAATAAAGGAAAACGTTAGTCCAGGGGACATACAGGCAGCCACACCACACAGACAGACACACTCACACACCTACGCATATACACACACACACACACACACACGCTCTTGCGGACACACACATACACTATACGAGCTGTCCATATCGTATTTTTACCCCCCCCCCCCAAAAAAAAAAAAATTAAAAAGAAAAAAAATTCATGAATGAAGGAGTGACTCCGGTATCTCACATAATGTAATTTATTAGATTTTATTGACCAAAACACCAATGTAAGTATCAATGTAAACAAAAAGAAAAAGAGATCATTGGATTTACCTAATACGCTCACAAGACAGACATCGCAGATTTTCTGAGCCAAAATATTTTTTGCTGTTTGATATCAGCACCAAATCCACCCCTAATCCCCCCCCCCCCTTTCCACCTCCACGGGGCGTGAATTTTTTTCAGATTCAGGAGTGGGGCAACAACACATCCCCAACCAAAGGTCATTGGCTAAGGGATTTCTCGTCCTACCGAACACTGCAGTGGATGCTGCAATCTCTGGACTGTGCACCCTAACCCTAATCCTAAAATGACTCTGAACATCACCTAAAATCCCTGTAATAATTATGTTGGAGCTGTTGCTGCCACGCTCCTGAATTTGGTAAAAGTGAGTACAAAAAAGAAAAAAAAATCACGCACGCCGCTTGACGAGGACTACCAATCATCTCTTACTGTGACCTCACCATACCATAACAGTTGAGCGATTCAGTTTGACCTGATTTACTCACCCTGGGCCAGTGCAACTTTCTTCACTCGTCTTCACTCCTAGTCAAGGTTTAGCGGTGAGAGTTCCCCCAGGGCGTAATTTTCAGGCTTCTGAAGAGCATTTCTAAGACGTCAATCTGAAAATGTAATATAGCTCAATATTGATTTGTCACTAAAGCGTGGATGAATTGAATCAGCGGATGTTTACTTGTCTGCTAGACACGACACAATATTGCGCAATTCTTCGAGTCATATGGTTAACATGACATGATTACTTTTTCGCGGATAAGTATTAAACCTTTTTCACTTATTATCATAATGCTATTTTTTGTTGTTGTTGTTGTTGTAGATTACTAGATATAGATGAGGTACCCGGCCTTATCTGGGATAAACCTGTGAACCCACCGTTCTCTCTCTTTTTTGCCTAGAAAGCTTTCCATATTTCACAGTCTTACTACAGATTTCAGGTGCACCAGAATACTACGTAATCCTTTCTTGTAGGGAAATTGCGCTCGCGGAATTGAAGTGGTATTAATATCGTTTTTGGTGCGGTGAGGATACTGCGGGGAGCCTAAACAAAGATAATTATAATTCTAAATGTTTACAACTTTTTATCTAAAAATATCTGAACGTGAATCAACACAATCGGCCGATACATAAGTGATGGGACTGGATTAGTTGACACTAATTAAGAAAATTACTTTTATCATTTTTAAAACCGTTATTTAGGCTGCAGTGTCTTTTTTTTTAAAAGGAGGGGGGGTGGGGTGGGGGGAGGGCCCAAATTGCACCGCAATGAATTACTCCTGCCACTATTTTTTTTTTATAAGAGACACTAAAGCTGTGTTTTCACGTGTACGGACACGGCAAAAATCCACCAAGTAGTGGAAAGAAAGGGTATTTCCATATGAACGGAAATGGCGTCACTATACACACGAGAACATTCTTTCTATTTCAACACTTGAAGGGTTTTTTGACATCTGCATTGCAGTTTCCGTTTCTGTACGCATGAAAACCCATCTTAAACCTTTGTGTGCGGAAACGGAAAGGGCTAAAAGCCATCAAGTAATAAAGGCGTCTAGTAAACGTGAAACATTCTATTTCACTCCTTGAAGGTTTTCGCACAGATTATGAAAACACAGCATAAGCCAATGATCTTTATATTATTCTGACGTGTCAGAGCGATGAAACCATTGAACGTGCAATTGCCAAAGCTTTTAAAAAATGGTCATAATGCATATCTCTATTTACTGTGGAGCAGATGGAGTCAAATACATATTAATGATATGCGTTCAATGAACGGATTTGTGTGTGTGTATGTGTGTGTGTGTGTTTTTTTGTTTTTTTTTGTTATTGTTGTTGTAATTTTTCCTGGGCAGCGGGTTTGTTCGGCCAATTCTTCTCGTCGTTCAACTGCCAAGGTATCTTTAACGTGCACACGGACCCTCCCGAGTTTTTCGTCTTTATCCAAGCAGTCTAGGTGCTCGATCTTACCTTCCGTAGGGTCAGGGACAGGAAAATATGAGAAAAATCCCAAAATTCCAACATCCCTCCACCGACCGGGGATCGAACCAGGTAACCCTCGGTATACGAGACGAGCACCTTGCCTCTAGACCCTCTGGGTGTTGCTTGCCTTCATATGGGAGAAGGGTGGAAAATCATCCATTCTTGTCTCATTACTCTCACAATAAGAATTACTCGTGAACAGCCTGAAATGAGGCTAAAGAGAAAAAACAAAACAAAACAGGATTCTCCATTCAAGTGTCACAGTAATGATTTCTCTCCGATATAAAGAATGTCCCCTGCGATCTTTAGACAATCGATTACAAGGTAATTGCATTTGGTATCTATTTGACAGTGAATGGAATGGCCATTTCACGAATATGGAAATCTGACATTTGACAATAATTGCATGGGATATGCCAATATGATGTCAACGGCTTCGTTTATGACATATGCATGATAATGCAAGTTAGCGGTGCCAATAAAACTGCTGATCGTTATTGGGAATATTGCTGGCTCCATTTTTTTTTTCATTATTACAAGTGCCCGGGCCACATGCGATCAATATTGATAATCGATCCCACACAGTGGCATGCATGAGAAAATGCGTACTCGAGGACTCAAGAGCTGATCTGTGATTCAAATTAAAGCAGGCGGATATGACGTCATGTACTTGTCAACCGGAAGTATTCGAAGAATAATATAACGTCGCTCATCTCAAGTTTTGGCATGTCAATAACGTTCCCATTCTACAGGAGAGCTTTTCAACGTTTTTGGTGAGTGCCAGATTTCTTAGGTACGGTTGGTCAAGAATGTAGCACAGTCGTTTCTTTCTATAATTTCGAAACTGTTACAGATCGCATGTATTGAGCAAAATTGTTGTATCACCAGTGATATGAATAATGGGAGCTTACTCGGAAATACCACAATATTGGTCTCAATGATCGCATTTTTAAGGGAGATACAACAATACTGCTTTTCTGTTACTTGGAACTGGTTAAAGATAGCGGAATACCGAAAAAATTGCAAGAAGGAGTTTGTCATTATTACAATATTGCCATTATGAACCCCAATTCATATCAATGGAGATACAACCATTTTGCTCTAAACCCGCGAGATATTAATTAGTCTTCCATTCAAAATTGACTGGTTCAGCTTAGTTTCAATGACATGCTGCCCCACGTCCAACTGGTAATTGGCCAACAAAAAAATGTTGGAAACTGCATTACTGTGACCCCACCATTCAACTAATCGGTGTGTCAAACTTTGCTGGTGCGTGTCCAGGCTTATTTTACCTACCTGGATCAATGTTGTGGGTACACAAGATCCAAATGTCACGAAATGTACAGTTCGCTGTAATCTATCAGCATTCTGTCAAGTATAATTTTAAAAAAACATAAATAAACACAGAAAAACTGTGGGGTCATAGCAAGGCTTGAAGCCAAGTCAAAGTATGACAGAACGAAAATAATACATACAACTACATAGAACTTTCACGTGTTGCCATATTTTGACTTGTCTTTCAAGTGTACTTAACAGTTTGGCGACCAGAAGGGCAATGTGAAATATTCTTGGAGAATCACTGAAAACAGGACCAAAAACATTTTTGCACTTTTACAGATTTGAGTCATTTTTTTATTTTTACATTCCTGCAGGAAATCTGGACTTTCCATGACATTTCCATAAAATTATCGCTTTTATCCAGGGAACAAAGGCAATTTATGCCTCTTTCTTTATTATAAATTGTTTTTGTTGTTTTTTTTAGGAAAAAAAATAGACTATACAATAACTACTAGAGGTAATGTACCTAACATGGCATGGTGAACAACTGAACTGATATTCAGCAAAAACCCGTGGAGGTAAAAATTCACATAAACTCATTGAATAAACACCAAATGAGAAATATAGTAAAATGATGGACTGTTAAAGAGAAAGAAAACTGCCACGATGTGTCTCGAAAAATGGTGTAATATTACACTGTATATACACGTATACCATTTTTCTATGAGCAAAATGTAAATTGACAAACGTGGACAAAATAAAATTGTGAACTTGATGAAATTTTGGGAACGGGCTTTACACCTAGAGTAAAAATCTGTGTATTGTACTTGGAAAAGTGACTAGTAAAAAAACAACAACAACAGTGGAAGACAATAAATTATGCTGCTGATGTGACAGTTTTTCCCGAAGATTTAAAAAAAAATAAAAATCTGGTGAAGCCGATGGTCCCTACCGCTGTTTCTTCACTTTATTAGAATTATTATTACTAGCCGACCCGAACAAGCCAAATCTTGCAAATATTCCTTGTACCAAGACCAGCTACGTAATATCTAGATCTAGGCCACATTCACAACGACACTTGGATTCGAAGCAAAGATTATTAGATCTTTTAGTTACACCACAATTCTTTGCAGGATATACAATTGTGATAAATCTGATTTCGGCCAGAAGTTTGTAAAGTGTGGCATAAAACGCACTTTCCGGTCACACTTTTCGATTCTGCTGGACGAAAACGATTCTCTTAATTTGCGGTTAAAGAAATAGTGAATAAATAATATCAAAGACTGAATTTAGTCCAAAACGGGAGTATCCGCGTAACTTGCCATAAAATATTGAAGCTGTAGGCCAAGTTTCATAATTTTTGATGACGTAATCAGCAAGTTCTATGGGCTTACATATTCACCCTCCTTCTCCATTATAAGAAGATCATTATTATTACTATTATCATTATTTTGGAACTGATTGGCAAGCACTGCCACGCCCATCGATCTGTCTTTCCAGACAGAAGTGATATTTACCCCCCCCCCCCCCACCCCCTCCATCTCAAATACGCATGCGCACAGCCGAAACCAGAAACTCAAGCCCGGTTGATTTCTTTTTGCTACATTACAAGCGCTTGTTTACATGCGCTCGCTTTCTCAAGCGCCAAGCGTGTTGTTCGCCCTCGAATTTTTACTTTCTTTTTCTTGTATTGTTTCTTTCATCTGCCTCGTTGTCTTCTTGTCTCGACTTCATCTGTATCTGTCTTTATAAAATCTGTAGAGGTGGGCGCCAAAAGCGATGCAGTTACAGAGAAACTCCCCCCCCCCCCCCCCCCCCCCAAAGACTCGATAGCCTTGAATGCGCAAACTGGGTAATTTGATCTCGACAGTTCTCGGCACGGAAAGTTCTTTCTGTGTCTCAAAATATCACCCTCGCGGCATTGCAGCCGCTGCGACAAATTTATGTGACCCACAGTTTTTACTTGAATAGCCTGGACTCAACTTCAGACAAGAAACAGGTCGAGTGTTTCAGCGTTATCTTAATTGTAATTCGGTCGCACTTTTTCAAAGCCTCCAAATTCTTATGAAATGGGGCAGAGCCACGGGTGGGAAGTCCATTGGGAAATTATATTTAGGCCTGCCGATTTCTACTGAGGAGGGGTGGTGCGTCAGAATGATCTACTTTCAGAACTTGGATGATGGCTGTGTTGAAGATAAGACAAAGACAAGATCTTTGTGTATTCACAATATATCACCACCTCCCCCGACCTAACTAGGTCCTCCCGCCTCCCTAAAGAAAAGAAAAGATGACGTGTTTAGGTCTTTGTCTTAGGAGATTCGCTGCTCTTGGCATTTACACCTCACTTTTCATGTGTTTATTTTTCTTGTTCTTGCTTCTGTGTGTTTTCTGTGGTAGTGATGAGTTTATTTAGAATTTTGCCTGGGCAGAGGCTTTGTCAAGAGATGATTAATGAAATGTTCGTATCTATATGGTAAGAAAATGCGATCCAATACGTTTTATTTCCTTTCTGCCATATTTTGGTTTGTCTGAAAACTGAGTGGATCTACTTCTACTAAATCTCGAGAGGGAAATGATTATGGATTGTCCAATCAAGTTTAATCATTATAGACCAGGTAAAAATTACCCTATGAGATACGAGGATTTCATTAGGTTAGAATTTCTAAATAATAAATGATCTGTTCCCAGTTCTTTCGTGTAAACGATTTATACACAAGTATAACAAAGAGAGTTCTCCATATCGATTAGCCACATTGATCAGAACAACGAACATGGCCTGTACATGCATAGAAATGTCAATGTCGGATGTCAGTAGGAATCGTAGATTACATAGCTTTCAGGATTATGTTGCTGTCTCTCTTTGCTTCGATTTCAGGCATATTCTCTATACCATGCATACTTTTTACTGTAAGGATATCGTTTTAAATAAAACATACACTGGAGAGAGAGAGAGAGAGAGAGAGAGAGAGAGAGAGAGAGAGAGAGACAGACAGACAGACAGACAGAGTTTCCCCCTCCCCCTCTCTCTCTTTACGGGGAATTCTACATAAAGTTGAGGCCATTAACTTTGATGTAGCCGAAGAAGTGTTATCGACCAGATCTCCTCCCCTTAAAATGAAAGATTCTGTCTCCTCTTTTTGACTGAATTGAGTTACACACTACTTCTTCAGGCCTTCTCCATTATATGTCAAGATATCAGCGGATACTGTCAGGGTTAGGACTGGAAGTGCCGTGCTGGGTCACGGTTTGTTTATTTAGTGGTCTCGTTGACTTTGGCCAGTGCAAATGTCCTTGGACTATTCTCGTGGACAGTTTGTTTTTGTAACGCTTTTTCTTAGAGATGGAAAGAAAGTGGGGCAGGATAGAATAAATGGATGAGTAACAGTGACGGTGCAATTCTCGGCCCCGTGATTTTGATAAACTTTAACAGGGGTGAGAAAAGGGAGTGAGTAAATTCGTACATAAAACGTAGAGGGTTTGGAGACTTTAGCAAGGGTTTTGATATGTTAGATTGACCTTGTCTGTTACTATTAATAGAATCTATTAATACTACGAGCTGAGCTCGAAATGGATGCACCAATCAAATTTGGGCAGTTGGCTGGGGAATTGCAGATGGCCGAGCAGTATTTAAGCGGAGCCATTCCCACGTTTCTTCACTCCATGCAGAAATTTCCATCTGTGAAGGCAAGTCGGCTGGATTCGGCCTGAGAGAATCAGAAGACTGTTAAAGTCATGTCTATGCCATTAATAGACATTGGAATGAGACCATACGCTATTACCAAATCATCTATTGCTATTATCTCCAGCTCCCTGATCTCGTATCAGGGAACAATCGTAAGTTTCGACCTAGTGATTCGACGATGAACGTGAATCTGACCTTAAGTTTCCAGTAGAAGTGCTACCGAAAGAATGCAAGACTACAATGTTTTTTACATGCAATTAGGTCTAGCATGAGTGTCTGGTATACACATTTGTAAATTGAAATTGATGTGTCTGGATGAGGCTGGGGATTGCCAGCCCATCCTAGAGTAAATCTAGATCTAATGTAACTACGTCAGTTGTGTTGACGAGTTATATCCTTTTTAAGCGGTAGGCACAAATAACTGAGTTAACATTGTCGTCTGAGACATTAAGATATTATTTGTAGATAGTAGGTAGGCTATAGCTGAAAGATAGATAAGTAATAATTAAATTGTGAATGAGTCAGAATGATATAATCCTTTAAGAACCTAGAGGAGACTTCTAGTGATATATTATTGTGTTTTCATTTGATGCTGCTGATGTTGTCCTTTTAGAATGTAAAAGCTAGACGAAATTTGTTAGGGAATTTAAAGTAATAAATTTGTGGCCCTGCAAGGTCCTTGTAAAACTTATTCGAATTGTTATTAGTGTATGTGGCATGGTATGGAAGAGTAATTAATAAAAACCTCTCGATAGTTTAAAATGCAGTCGTAACTATAATTCCAATATAACCATCCCCGTAACACTCGAGGGCACACCCGTAACAGATACAACGTGTAATTTCTTAGTATTTCTAAAAAGAAAAAAGTCGTACCACTATAAGCATAGTGCACATGAAACTTCAATAAGCAATTAATTTCTCAAAAGTTGTCATTCCAAGGGGATGATCTGTTGAAAATGATTGTTGATGTTGTATAACACAGGTTCTGACTTATGACACTATTTCAGATCTTTCTTCATGTTCTGACATGATAATTTGTCTATAATGAACACGGCAGTCTATCGTCTTCAATACAACATCCATCAGAAAAGGGTTTACAATATTTCAGACTTGTCTACACAGACGCTGACCTTTACAGACCATTCCGGTTTTCTCCGTCACTGGAAATAGCAAGCAATTTCCAAGAAATGAGTCTCCTTGATAACAAAGAAAACGTGAATTTTCTGGCCCCCTCAGTGCGATACAGGAATTTAATAACAAACTGCAGACCAATAAGAATCAATAATTTGACTGTCAGTTTTGCAATTCTTTTCGAATGTCGTCCTGTTTATTGGTTTCTTCTATCGACAAACGATATTCTGCAATACCCCACCAATCAAGCTTATAGTTTGCCAAAAACCTCATTTCAAAGAGAATAACTATTGCTGATTCTCCAGCGAAATTTGTGGAAATCGCCAACAGTCGAGTAAATAAAATCCCGGCGGTTCTATTTGTACATCAGTGTGAATTGGAAAAGCTCATATTTCCAGAATTGCAGTTTGAGTCGCTGTCTGAGGCAATAAACGTGTGCAGTTTTATGAGTAGCAAGGGACAGAATTTCATCTCTTCAGCATGGCAGAGTTGTCCATGGCGGGCATAAACGCACGATGATGACGCAAAAAGTTGCCAGCTGGGAATTGTACCATACAATAACGATCTCAGTCTCCCACATCATGAAGGACATTTTTCTGCTGTTGTTGATGTTATTTTTTTTTTTAAATTTCTTTTCGGGTTCTGGGTAACTCCATTTTTTTTTGTGGGCGTAAATTGAAGATTTGATGGAAATATTTCTTCAAGTCTGTCCTCTCAAGTGATTGGAGTGTTTTATTTGTTTGCTGTGCTTAACGACCTTTTACAGCAAATCGTCGGGTATTTCCAATGTTGTATGTACAGTTTTACCTTTTCGAGACACCGAGAGAAAGTTTGAAGAGGTAGTGTAAAATCAGGGCCAAAACGCATAGCCTACAGCATTACATCATAAACATACATTTCGAAAAGCTTTTAACCGATCCCAGTGACACTCATACATGATGAAATTAGGGGTGAGAGAATCAGTTTCATGACAAAACCTCAAAATCGGCTGAATGTCGCTTACAGCAATATGATGACAAATACACCTTCGAAAAATAGACTGTGTCAGAGACGTGGCTTGGGTTTTCCTTAGCCGAGAGAAAATGCCCGAAAAATACCGTGAGAAATTAGGTCGAGTCATGCCCTGGGAGTGATTCGAACCTGAGACCTTTCACACCCAGGTCAAGCACTTCACCGATGGTTCACTTTGTAGGACCAAGCACTATTCACAAAGATTGAACAACCTGGCCGGGCAAGGCACAGTTTCAGCAATTCCAACACGTTCCCGAATGCTCCAGAGATTTTTGCTAGAAGGTTTCCAAAGTCGATGATCCAGGAAAGTAGGACACTATTGCTCAGATCTGAGGCGGAGGAAATATTAAATAAAAAACAAGAAAAAACTAAACAGAAATTCTGAGATGTCACAGAAGGGCCTCAAACAAAATGAAATGACAAAATAATAATTTTTTTTTTAAAGTACACTGTGAAACCCCCGGTTTAGAAGTAAGAAAGAAACGATACAAGAAATGACAAAAGAAATTAGAAATGAAACAACGACAACAACACCCAATAAAAGAAAAAAAGCTCAGGGAAAGAAATATATTCAAAGATTTTTTTATTTTATAGGAAGAGGCTAGGGAGACAGAATCCTGGTCTCGCTAGACACTTCGTAACATTCCTAGCCCCGAGTCTAGAGAGACCAGGATCCTGGTCTCCCAAGACCACAGGCTAGGGAGACCAGAATCCTGGTCTCGCTAGACACTTCCGTTTTGTATATCCATAGAAGCGCACACCTATCTGTTGTGAGTTCTTGAGAACGAAAATGGTCTGTCGTCCTGGTCTTTGAAATTCATTGCTTATTTTATGATTGCTATTTATGGTAGGGTTTTCTTTAATGTTCACTTCTAATGTGGGGTCTTACAACATACCTGTGCAGCCTTTCTTTTCCTTTTTCAAATGTTAAAACAAATCCGGGTGTTCATCTAGTTTTTAGGTTTTACCAGGACAAGATCACGTTTCAAAAGGCGGTGTCCCAGTGTCCCAAAACAAGCAAACTAAAGCTACAATGTCTGTTTTCTTCACGGTTACAATGAATTGATAAAAGAGGTTTCAGATGCTTTTTTGTTCATACTGAAAATCAAGACGTTTAAGTTCAGTCCCAGGAAGCTTTGATCAGATTCGGCTTTGGGAATCCATTAAACACGAAACCTTTCACAATGATTTGTATCCGACCAGGAAGAGATGAGAGTAGCGGATTTTTGTCATAAATATGCCTTTGAGCATAGATTTGATGCCAATGAATTTGAGTTGGCGCACTTTTTTGATAGAAACTCATCACGGCCGTTTGTGTTATTTTTTTGGAAATACCTTGAAATATCACGGCTTTTCACGAAATAGTTTTCGTAGGGGATCAGGCTAGATAACCTTTGTTAGTTTTTCCGAAGCTTTCATAACCTCAAGACGATCATAGTTATAATGTCATTGGGGAATTATCATGATTTTCCGACCCGGAAAAGTTAAATCTTGTATATTTATTTTCCTCGTACCAAGTCCAACTGCCATTATATAGATGTCCGTCACATTAATAACCTCAGCTGGATTCGATGCAATATATATTTTTGTTACACCACAATTTCTTGCAGGATTCACAGATGTGATAAAGTTGACTTTTGACCATCAGTTTGTAAAGAAAGACGCAGAACGCAATTTCCGGTCACACTTTTTTCGATTTTACTTGACGAAAATGCGCCTCTTGTTTTGCGGTTTAAAAATGGTGAATCTATAGTATATATATTTGTGGACTTGAAAAAATTTTTCGTTGCAAAAGGCTTCTGAACCACTCAACATTCAGACTTCAAATTTATGGTACATCAGAATGGATGTAAGGGTGCACAGTTTTTAATAGAAGTCTCAGGTCGGTGTAATTTCTTTTATTGGAAATTTATTGTTTCCCCCAATTTTCATTAGGTCCATTGACATGCTGTAGGTTTTTATGACATCATCACTTCCTGAAATTTTTCGGCACGCACCTCTGCACACTGTGTACTGTCCTATCGCTGAGTTTTGGGGATGGCCCTACGCATCTCGGCTTTTGTTCTTATTCCTTTCGGTCTGAAGTGGTGTCCTTTGTTGTTGCATCTCTCTTATAAGCTATCTATGCAGCATTAATGCCTTTCTTAGTTCACAGGCGTCTTAAGTTTTACAAAGAAACAAAAACCAACACAAACCTCTTCATCAAACGGAGACTCAGCTATTAAGTAATAACTGAATTTGATCCAACACTTAGGTGTCCACACAACTTTTCATGAAAATTTTACGCAGTACATCAAATTTCGTAATTTGTGATCTCGTTGTCACGACGTTTTAGTTCCTTACATATTCAGCCTCTCTCTCTCCATTATGGTAAGATAATACACTGTAGTACTGTTTTCTGTGGATTACTGCAAAATGGACGATACTTGCGGCTTTCTGCAACCAAACTGATATCAATAATAATGACAATAATACATACCATTTACATATCGTTTCATCACGTTAACAATCAGGCTCATTTGGATGTTCATTTATAATCTCAGTACCACTTACATTTATTTATTGAGGGGTCCATCGTTTCGAGTGATGTGAGCCTCTGCGAACTATGCTTGCATCTATGATCAAAGAAATGATCCATGATTATTTATTCGTATATTTGTTTTAAATGATTCATCTTACTCATGTACATTTTTTTTCTTCATGTTTTAGGGTTTTTTTTTCTAACCGCTTTTTCGTAACGAAATTAGAACGCAGGAAATTTCTTTTTCATTACAAGCGTATCCAATCCAGTGCTGCAAATGTGAAACATTCGTGAATTCTAATTGGTATATTTTCCGTGTTTTAGTAAATAAATGTCTTTCATATACAGTGCTAGTCTCAATTCAGATTTTATCGTGGTGATAACGATGCTGTAAAATCTCAAATCCAGTTTCAAAATCATCAGAGTAATTTTCTTTACCGTAAGATTTCGTCCGGCGGTGGATATTACTAAACTAATATTACACTGCAATGGTCAACGGTTAAGGAGCAGAAGAAAATGATTTTTTTTCAAATCGACCATTACAAAACAACAAAAACAAGTTTCACAGGCTGAATAAACATGTCGATAAACGTCCGCTGATCGGGGTATGTGGTGACCCCCAAAAAGATTTTTTTTTTTTTTCACAACAGTTTTGCTTTACACGCAATTTGAACAATACTAGATATACTAAGTGAGATCACTTCATCCCTAAAAAACTAGGTCAAATTAAGGAAGTGGCGCAAGGCAGTTATAGGCCTTTTCTCTCACGGGGCTAACTCCACAGACTTGCAAAATAATGGCTGGGATTATTATTTCTCTCTGGTCCAATTGAAATAATGGGACGTGACCTTTTTTTCTACTACCCATTCTTTTGTTTCTTTAGCATTTTTAGTTCAAAGAGGCTATGTGAGACGGAATCAATAAAGCCTGGACAGATGGGACTTTGAAATTAGCTGAGACACAAAATTGAAATTGTTTTGTGGAGGAAGCATTATCGCTCAAGCTTGATTGTTGTGTTTTATTGTGGTTTTTTTTTTCTGCTGAAGGTCAAAGTTTTTCTAAGAATTGAGATACGTCTGTCTGCTTAAAGTTGCAATATATTTATTGCTTTTAAAATGCTAATAAAATTATCCTTTCTTTTTTCATTGTCTCTGTTTGTTTAATTATTCTAAGAAATGAATTTCGTGGTTTTCTTGGAGTTGGAATGTATTTGTAGCTTTTAAAATGCTGATAGAATTCTTCTTGCCGGTTTCATTGTCTATTTCTGTCACGCTGTGACTCGCATCTGGGTCTTTTGTTGTTGTTGTTGTTGTTGCTGTTGTTGTTTTCCTGCCTCAGTCTCGCACGTTTCCTTTCTGTCCGAATGTGCTGTCGTTCCCTTTCCCTGGTTCTTTCTGTCTCCCTTTCACTGACTCTTTCTCTCTCTCTCTTTCCCTTGGCGCATTTTTCTCTCTTTTGCCACATCTATTTGTGCCTGCCTCCCACACCCTGTCTACTTCTTTCCGCAGATGTCTTTCCTGATTGTGTGTGTGTATGTATGTGTGTGTGTGTGTGTGTGTGTGTATGTGCGGTGTGTGTATGCGTGCCTTATTACATTCTCCTCAATAATCATGGAGGAGAGAAGGGAAGAGATGGGGGCTGGTGTGTGCTGTGTCGCGATGGTAGTTCTTGTTTGTCCCAATTCCACTTTATGCACAGTTGAGAAATTCGATGTAAACGTTTGCTGATTTAGTATTACGATAAACAGTTAGAATAAATCGGAACTGTGAAGCAGCTTGATAAGTACCACAAACACATTGTAAACACTCGTCATAGTGTGCCTTTGTTAAACCTCTTCCACATGCTGAAAGATCTCCAGGTTTTCAGAAAGTGGAGATAGAACAAATAAGAACGACGTGGCGATGTGCAGTGATGGTGACAATGGTTTCACTGCCACCTAAGGAAAAACATAATTTCAGTCATTTTTTCCCCCCACGCGCATTAATACTGTGAAACTGGAATCATTAATTTTAAGACATACGAAAACTATGTTATAGAAAAATAATTCTTGCGAGATTGAAAGGGGAAGGGAGATCTGGAAAAAGAAGAGAATGTGTGTGTGTGTTGTTGGAAGGGGGGGGGGGTCTTCCATTTCCATACTGATGCAACTATAGAATGAGGAGTCTTCAACAAGCCAATGGGAAAATGACATGTAATATACAGCCCTTCTTATTCAAATAGCATTCATGTTCTTTCATGCCTTCTGGCAGACAATTATAATTAGATCTAGCCCACTCCCATTCAAATACCCTGGCGATTACAGAGCATTATCGAGTGTAAAAATATCAAGGACAGAGAAACACTTGTCTGATAGGGGTTCTCGCCCTCTGAAGACATTTTATCCTGTAGCCTCGTTGACAGTGGCAGCGAAACTCGTTTTTGCTGTGACTTTAGCCTTAGGATTAGTACACAAAGCTTTTATATTTTATCAATATGGATGTCCATTAACTGTGAAATCTGAGGTCCAGCCATTAAAACCGGACGTCACCGTCACGTCTACTCTCAAAGCGGCTTCCTCTCCCGAGAGAAATCTGAAACCTTATCGGTTTACAAATGGTGGAGATTTCCTTTTTTAAAAAATATTTCTCTTGCCCAAGATCACAGGAAAAAAACCATACTTTCCCCTATCACACAATCATGCCTTTGCCTATCACACAATCACGCCTTCCCCTATCACACAATCATGTCCTCCCCTATCACACAATCACGCCTTCCCCTATCACACAACCATGCCTTCCCCTATCACACAACCATGCCTTCCCTTATCACACAATCACGCCTTCCCCTATCACACAATCATGTCCTCCCATATCACACAATCATGCTTTCCCCTATCCCATAATCATGCCTTCCCCTATCACACAATCATGCCTTCCCCTATCACACAATCATGCTTTCCCCTATCACATAATCATGCTTTCCCCTATCACACAATCATGCCTTCCCCTATCACACAATCATGCTTTCCCCTATCACATAATCATGCCTTCCCCTATCACATAATCATGCCTTCCCCTATCACATAATCATGCTTTCCCCTATCACACAATCATGCTTTCCCCTATCGCATAATCATGCTTTCCCCTATCACATAATCATGCTTTCCCCTATCACACAGTCATGCCTTCCCCTATCACATAATCATGCTTTCCCCTATCACACAATCATGCTTTCCCCTATCACATAATCATGCTTTCCCCTATCACATAATCATGCTTTCCCCTATCACATAATCATGCTTTCCCCTATCACACAATCATGCCTTCCCCTATCACACAATCATGCTTTCCCCTATCACATAATTATGCCTTCCCCTATCACATAATCATGCTTTCCCCTATCACACAATCATGCTTTCGACTATCACATAATCATGCCTTCCCCTATCACATAATCATGCCTTCCCCTATCACACAATCATGCTTTTCCCTATCACATAATCATGCCTTCCCCTATCACATAATCCTGCTTTCCCCTATCACATAATCATGCTTTCCCCTATCACATAATCATGCCTTCCCCTATCACACAATCATGCTTTCCCCTATCACACAATCATGCTTTCCCCTATCACACAATCATGCGTTCCCCTATCACACAATCATGCCTTCCCCTATCATACAATCATGCCTTCCCCTGTGACACAATCATGCCTTCCCCTGACACACCTCCCCCAACTAGCCTAGACTACCTTATCTCGACATTTTTGAAGCCAAATGCTGGCAGAAATTTGGTTTTCCCATTTTTTTTGTCAGTCGACGTCACACCGTATATCAGTATTGTATTATATTTGATGGAATAAGAGTGTTTTTGTGTGTTGTTGTTTTTGTGGGGGGGGGGGGGGGGGCTCGGATTACTATGCGATTTGGAATGTATTCATTCAGTGCATGACTCACTGATTACAGATAACTGAACAGATAAACAGGTACGTAATTCAAGGAACAAAATAAAA
Organism: Onchidella celtica; assembly: GCA_963931925.1. Classification (NCBI taxonomy): domain Eukaryota; kingdom Metazoa; phylum Mollusca; class Gastropoda; order Systellommatophora; family Onchidiidae; genus Onchidella; species Onchidella celtica. The sequence goes on from OZ007570.1 coordinate 10,122,837, forward strand.
AGTAATAGACAAAATGTTTCTTCGTAATTACGTAAAGGGATTTAAACTACATAATAGGTGTAAAAAAAAAAGTACGAAAGTATGTAGATTACCAAGTATATAAGTACATATTTGCCTGTAAGGACTATCTTGGTGATAGGACCTTACTGAAGTCTTTCATATCCCAGAATTGTCAACTACTGAATTCTGCAAAGTCAAAATTGGGCAAAAAGAAAAGGTTGTATATTGCGAAACCCTGCGTAAGAAATAAAACTCAAACAATACAAAGCAAACTAGAGAGAAGACAGAAAATACACAAAATTTTCGGCTTTTTTATTGCTCCATTTTTTTTTCACTTGACAAAGGCGAAAGCCGAAAATTTTGTGTATTTTCTGTCTTCTCTTTAGTTTGCTTTGTATTGTTTGAGTTTTATTTCTCACGCGGGGCTTCGCAACATACAACCTTTTCTTTTTGCCCAATTTTGACTTTGCTAAAAGCCCTGCTGCGACCCCACAGTTTTTCTGTGGTTTTTATGATATTACTGAATTCTGCGCTGTCGGCTGTTCTCGGACCGTTTTGGTCTTTTCATCATCAGCTGACGGGATGGAATAACAGTGTTTATATCCAGCCAAACGTTGACGTGGGCGTGTTCAGGACAGTGACTTGCTTCAAAGACGATATCGCCAGGTACCGATCAGAACCGAGCACAACGGTCTGTTTTTTGTAATTTGTGTCACCCTGGACAATAAATGTCTTTACAAAACTTTATATATATAATAATCAGGATACAGGTTTTTTCCCGAATCTCGGCAAAGGCATTTTTTTTTCTTTTTTGCTTGATGTTTATTTGTTTGTATGTTTGCTTTTGGTATAGATCTACTTTCATTTTAAGACGGAGATCTACTAAAGGATTTTTACGTCTGGGCTGAGGATTACTTGCAGTTCAAAGTGAAAATACGAAAACGTGCAGAGACAAAGCCGTAATGTATTCTTGAAATGAGAACTGTGGGTGTCGAGCGTGCGACGGCCTCTTTTGACCTTCAGCAAACAGACTGAGGAAAGGGTGGGTTGTGGGGAGAGTGGGGGTCGCGGGGGTGTACTGACAGGTCTGTTAAGTGCAAGAATTTTTTGTGTCGGCCTCACACACAGACTAATAAAATACCCAGACTGGATGATCCCATTGTGTGACGTCACAAAACAGCGAAAGGTCATGAACCATCCGCCATTTTAGGTTTACGGAAGCGACCGGCGCTTCAGCATAGCTACACTTTTGAATGATACCATTTTGACGCGCCTACTGAACGGGGAAGTTTGATTCCGCACTTATAAATTAATACATGTACAACCAATCTTGACAAACAAAAAGAAATTTCTACTGCAGATAGAACTAGAATGAGAATTTCCCGAGCGACGGCCATGTTGGTTATACGGCCGCCGCTCGGGAAATTCCGTAAAAAACGAAACAGCCCGAAGCTCGCGTTTCCAGCCTGGTTAATTTATTGGTCTGTGGCCTCACAGGACAACGACACCCTCTACCACCCAGCCCCTATTTCCCAGACCCTGCAGTCTGAAGAAAAAAACTGGAAAAATAAAATATCAGTGAAAACGCCTTCAGCTAAAATTAACCATCGCAGCGCATTGGAGATAATATTTTCTTTGTTTGTTAGTTAGTTAGTTTGTTTGTCTGTTGTTTGGTTTTTTTTTAATGAAACATTTAGATCTAATATCAAATGATTAACAATAATATCTGACTGTCCCTTGATGGCCGTCTTTCGTCTAATTTGGCCGGTACTTTGGGAAAAAATGCCAAGCAAATTAAAACTACAACTTTTCATCTTGTGTTGAGGTTTTTATTTGAGGAGATTTCGCTGTCCTCGGCATTTACACCTCACTTTTCTTGGTTTTATTTTTCTTGTTAGGGTAGGGACTCGTTTGTTGTTTTTTTGAGAATTTAGCCCCGGCAGCGGCCTGTTCGGCCTGATCTTTTCGAATTCCAACAGCCAAGGTAGCTTTAATCTGCGCAGCGTGCACACGGGCCCTCCGAATTCTTTTTCCTTATCTAAGAAGACTAGGTGCTCGATCCTATCTATCTTAGGATCAGGGGCAGGAAAATGGGGGAAAAATCTCAAAATTCCAACATGCCGGCACGGACCGCGATTTGAACCCGGTACCCTCGGCCTTGCCCCCTAGACCACCGTGTCCCACCACTTTTCATCTTAACGACTTTCAACTGTTTTATACTATAACTACAACTACGCCTTGACTTTACAAGCGGCTTCTTGATCTCACAATAATAAATAAATAGTGCGGCGTAAATGTCAAGTCGTAACGTGATTCAGTAACCTGATGAAGAATTTGATTCACTTTTCTCATAATTCAACCCTCTTTCTTTTTTTTTTAACAACAACAAAAAAAATCATTGCCGAGCGTTTTTGTAATTTTGCAAACTTACTACTTTATCATGATTTATCAATTCTGTATTCTACTCAATCACATTTTGCATTCAAGGATTCGCACAGGCTCCCGGGTGGCAAATGCGCATTGGCGTAAACAATAATACATTTTCAAAGCCCCGTAGAGAAAATGCTGCGTTTTATCCAGTTGTGTCGCCCTAGCTCTATTGTCTTTGACCGAAATAGTTTATGATACTGTTATACCGCCAACTGTTGTAGGGAAAACTCGGGACGTTTTTAGTTTACTTGTGGTTGTTTGAACGAAACAGAGAGTGTCATTTTCGTTGATTGCCTTTCTGGAATCATTGGATTCCCTTTGAGTCGCTTGTCAGTGAAAGAGCTTTACGCTCAGCGTAGACTGGTCTTGATCTCGTGGTCCTGTGAAGAAAATAAGAATATAATAAGTGAATATTGGCTTTTTTTTTGGGGGGGGGGGGGGTTCTTCGCTCATTTGAAGTATCATTATGAGCGCATTTTGTGCTTTACATTATAAAATAACATATGAATGACCTTCACATAGAAAATCATAATAATAATTATTATACCATTTGCAAATTGCGAAATTATCATTCTAGGAGAATTCTCCAATTAGTAAGACGCACGCTTTACTTCATAGCTTGGAATCTGTATGGTTTTTTTTTAACACAAAGGTGACGTTGTGATCCACAGCTTGCATTTTGTATGTTGCTTTTTATGATTTATTTATTTCTCTTTCATTTAGTTGAACTTTGCTTGTAGCTTTCTCATTTTGTACTTTAACAAAATATCATTTCTGCTCAACGTATTTTGATACAGAGAAATTACAAGAGTAACCGATGAGCGGTGAACTGGGCCAATGTCTAGGTTATTGATTGAAATGATTACTTTTGTTGTTTTTTTACTCATTTATGTTTATCTGTTATTTATCTTTATCTCTTATTTATTTGTTTATTTATCTGTTATTTATTTATTTATCTGTTATTTATTTATTTATCTGTTATTTATTTATTTATCTGTTATTTATTTATTTATCTGTTATTTATTTATTTATCTGTTATTTATTTATTTTTGCCCGAGAGCGTTTAAGGCAGCCAATATGAATAACTGTGGAAACCACCATATTGAAATGGTTATAATATTCTTGCAGTCTTCGCACTGACTGACTTGGAAACACCGAACTTAGTCACTAGCACTTTGAAAGC